>JAOEJI010748477.1:0-14379 GCA_025448255.1 Umimayanthus chanpuru
TTCCGATATTCGAAAGTTTAAATCGGCGCGGGCAATTTCCGCCCCCCCCCCCCCAGGCGGAATAGGGTTAAATCTCTCTTCATAGTGAGCAATAGCAAAATTTGCCACTGATTTGGTTTTCATGTCTAACATGTTCGAAGTTAAATGTCACTTTCCAAACACAGTAATACCTAAATACCAACAAAGGTTGACTTGTGAAAAGTGCAATTCCCGTACCTCAAAGGATGATGAGAACTGTTGTTTCTCTAATTACTAAGCTGTAGTTGACCTAGTTTATCCAAATTGCTTAGTTTTTTGTGTTTTACTAATTTTGTTTGCTTAAGGCATAGAGCAATGGATGTTGTGGAACCTTAACCCTAAAGTGCCCCTTCCAGCTGGTTTATAAATTTTCTCTGTGCAGTAAAGAAAGATAAAAGAACCAAATTTGGTGACTTTTCCTAAAATTTTATAGGGAATATTCTGATATTTACTGTGGTGTGTCAACTTGCAGACTGTTGCTATGTAATAAGGTTTTACAATGCCACAGACTGTTTTTCCCCATGTTTGCAAAAAATGTATGAAACTTACCATGGCAACGCTAATAACTGGCCAAGTGATTGCCTTTTTGTTAAAAATTTAATTTTAGCAAAAAGCAATCACTTGGCCAGTTATTAGTGTTGCCACATGGTAACTTTCATGCTATAATTAGATTCTGAATTTCAAATTAAATATTTGAATGCATTTGTACATGTGAAAATACCTAATTTCTGAAACAGCATACAATGATTGTCTTGAGTTGTGGGTAATTTTTGAAAAGAGGAATTTTATGACATGATGACATCATTGTGTAACCACTCATTATAAACACCTAAAGATGTACATCTCCACCCAAACATTGTCTGTGCCATTGTTTTTATCATTCTATTCACATCGATATATTACAGACTTTACAGAGGGAGGGGGCACAAGGTGCCCTCCAGTCATTTTAAGGTCTAAAAAGCCCAGCCTGGATAGGGTTGCCTTGCCTCGAGCAAGAACTAATTATGGACTATTCAATATTCGTTTTAATCGACCAAGAGTGTGGAACTCTCTTGCAAAAAATATGAAATCATCCTCTTTGAAGGTTCTTAAAGATAATATTAAAAAAAGAACTTCTAAGTAAATACTAATCTTGCTTTCTATGCTTCCTATTCCTAGTGCTCAGATATAATTATAGCACGTTTATCTTTCTGTCATTACTTCATGTGATTTATTTGCTGCTTTATTTGTTAGCCAGATATTTATGTTCCATGTTGTGCTTGTGCCTGTTGTGTGTGTGTGTTTCCAACCGAGTATTTTAAATTAATTGAATGTAATTTGGCTTCCAAGTACTTTAACTTTATAGACATTTTTGGAAGCCAAACCCTTTAATATTTACTCTATTCATACCTGCGTGTAATCTTTATTTTTACAAACAAAAGGGTAAATAAAGTTGTTGTTGCTGTTGGTTAAAATAGGGCTCCCAGGCTGAAAGTTTGATAAAATTCTACAGTCTTTAAAATCCAAACAATTTCTTTGATGATTTTTATGATTTTTAACAATTTTAATATGTTATCAAGTTTTCAGCCTTTTGTTCTAATTTTAAAAGTGATAATATTAGCTTTTTTTCGCATTCAGTGTACTACAAAAATGCAAATACAGGTAATTCAATCATGTGGTCATTCTTTGATTGACAGAGAGGAGATTTCGTCCCAAAACCAAGCTCTGGTAACTCTGGAGGGTCAGTTCAACGAACAAAAGAGCAAGCACGATCAAGAAAAACGTAGTTTGGAAGCAGCACAGAGGGAAGTTCAAGTTCAGCTGGACAAGGCGCTGCATGCATCACAGAAATACCAGCAGCAGCTGGATGATGCAAAGCAACAGCAGCAGGGCAGAGACCAAGCCATCAAAAACCAGGAACAAACCATCTCGGATTTGAACCTGAGAATAAAGAGCCTTCAACAAGAGAAAAACCAGATGCTTGCTGAAGTGGACAGAGAAATAACTGCCAAGAAGAAGTTACAAGATCAGTTTAATTCCGTTCAGAACGAGCTGCAGAGAAAAGATAACTGCATTAAGGCTGCTGAAGGCAAAACATCAGAAAAAGCTTTAGAGGCAGAAAAGATCCGCAAACAGGCGCTGTGTGATGTGGAAAATCTGAAGTCGATAAACACCAAACTAGAGACTTCCTTAGCAGATTTGAAGAAACAGTGCGAAGGAGCTTCTTACAATGTTGAAAAGAAAGAACGCGACATTTTGGATTTGAAGGAAAAATTGGAAGCTTCAGAGAATGAAATTAACAAACTGAATAGAGAAGTTTCCGATCACCGTCAGTCTGTTACACAAAAGGAAGAACAGAATGTCAGTTTGAAGCAAGAACTGAAAGAAGCTGTGCAGAAGACAAAGGCTAAAACAGAAGAACTGAATGAATCTTTGAAGAAAGGACAGGAGTTTGAGCAGAAATACGAAACCACAGTGCAGCAGTTAAGTGTTGCAAAGTTGAACTGCGAGTCTTTGGAAAAATCCATCAGTGAGCTTAAAGCCCATCAAGGAAACACTCAGCTAACGATAGAAGCAAAAGACAGAGAAATCGAGAAGATCAAACAAGTTCTCAGTGAAGCTGAGAAATTAACCAAGCAACATTCATCAACTCATGATAACAAAGTAGCAGAACTGGAAAGTAAGCTTCAACAAGAGCAGCATAAGTACAATATTCTTCAGCAAGAACTCCAACAAATCAAAGGCGAGTTATCAGAGAGCCGGAAAGTTGAAAGTGAATTCAAATATAAACTGGATGAGTCATCTTTGATTATCAAAGAGAAAGAAAGCGAAATTACAAGTAAGGTCAAAGAACTTGAAGAAGGCAAAAGGTCTGCAAGAAATGATCTGAATCTTTTAGAAGAAAGGTGCCAAGCCTTGAAGAAAGAAAAGGAGCAAGAAAAAAATGAAAGCGTAAGAATGATACAACAAAAAGCAGAGGAACTTATGTCTATTACAACCAAACTTGAAAATACCACAGTTGAACTTTCTAAGGTAAAAGAAAATGTTGTTCACCACGAAAACCTTATTTCAAGTAAAGAGGTGGAGAGGCAGAAGCTCGAGGCTGCATATAAGGAACTGTGCGAAAAAAGTCAAGATAACGAAAAAATGTTGTCCAATGAATGTGCAGAGCTTAAGAGAGAACAGGCATCACTGATGGAGAAAGAAAGAAATATCCAGTCCGTGCTTGAGTCAATGAAACGAGATAGCAAGGCTTTACAGGTGGACTATAAGAAAGTTTGTGACCTTGCAGATCAGAAGGCAGCAGAATATAGATCTGTTGTTGAGAATCTTGAGGCTTCTCAAAAATATTCAGAAGGGTTGGATCATCGTGTCAAGCACGCTGAAACTGAAGTTGAGGGGCTAAGGAAAACGGTTAAAGAGCTAACCAGTCAAAATGAGGCACTGGAACAGCAACTGGGCCTCAAGGAAGAAGAGCTACAGTCTGTTCAGCAAGAGGATTCAGAGACAAGACTTGGACTAGAAAACCAGGTTGCTAAACTTGAAGAAGCCATGACTGGTCTCAATACAAAGCTGACAACGACAATTAATGAAGTGTCAGTGAAGGATAAAGAAATGCAGGCCCTTTCTGCCAAAGAGGCCAAACTACAGGAAACATTACAAGATCTTCAGCTTGAACTGAAAAATGTCAGTGAAGAGTTTGAGAATTCAGCAGAGTTAGCAGCTCGCAAAGAGAGGGAGGCAAGTGAATTGTTTGAAGAACTAAGAGAAACAGAGAAGAAAGCATCAGAGCTAGAAGAACAGCTGGATCAGATAGAAAACAAGGCAAATGTAGCCCAGTCTGAAAACCAACAGCTAATGGCGGAAAGGGAGGCGACATTTGCTCAACTTGAAGCCAAAGAGCAAGAAATATCTAACATTGTTATGGAAATGGATAAAATACAAGCCAGTTGTGAGAAAGAAGTGTCCGAGTTGAAAGAAGTTTCCCGGGTCTTGCAAGGAGACAATGAAAACCTAAAAGAGAAGTGTCAGCAATTGGAAGCAGCATCTAAAGGCAAGGAAAATGAACTTCAAGCGATGTTCAGCGATTTTCAGGGCAAGGAAAAAAGCCTTGTTGAAGCTGATCAAATTCTACAGGCCAAAGAGTTAGAGATAAGTAACCTTACTGAAGAATTATCGAACTATCAGCTAAAGTGTGAGCAGTTGGCTCGGTGTAATTCTTCAAGTAATTGCGAGATTGAAGCAAAGTCTAGAGAAATTGAAAAACTACAGAATGTACTTGAGAACAAGTCCAAGGATACTGAAACTGAAGTCCAGGACCTTAACACTCAGTTATCTGGTCTTCAAGAAAAATTTGAACAACTATTGCAGTCCACGGCAGAAAAGGAAATAGCTTTCACAGAGATGAATAGCAGCATCGCAGTTAAAGATCGGGAACTGGTGCAACTGCAAAATCAATGTGAGCAAAAAGATCTGGCTCAAGAGGAACTGACAACAAAGCTGGTGGGAGTGAGCAGTCAGTTAGAGTTGCTCCAGAAGAGTTATGAACTGAAGGAAGAAGAGTTGAGAACTGACAGGGAAGCCCTGACAGAAGTTCAAAGGACACTGGATCACAATACATCTGAATTAGCATCCAAGAATTTGGAAATTACCGAGAAACTTTCGACAACAAATGAAAAACTTGAACAGCTAACTGATGCTTTCGAAAGAAAGGTACAGGAACTAGAAGGAGTTTTGTTACAAAACAACGCCCTTGGTAATGAACTAAAGGAACTTCGAGTCAAGTGTGATGGACTTGAGGCTTTAGAAAGATCCCTGCAAGAGGAAAAAGAGACCATGTTCCAGAAAGAAGAGCAAAGCAGCGCTGCACTTGAAAACAAAGATGCTGAATTAAAGGAAATGAGAGAAAAGTTAGAGTCTGTTGAGAAGGACAGCAGTAGCACCTTCGCAAAGAACAGTCTTGAGATCGAAGATCTTAAGGTGGAAGTAAACAAACTTAACTTGAAGGTTGAGGCTGCCGATTCCTTGTCAGAAAGTAAAGACAAACAGATCGAGAAATTAGCAGAGAACTTGGATTTGTTGGAAAACGAGAAACAATCTTTGTTTTCTAAGCAACAACAGTCACAAGAGATAATTGATGCTTTGAAAAATGAACAGGAATCAAACGTTAACAAGATTGAGCAGCTGTCTGACCTGTTAAAGACCAAGGAAACAGAGTTGTTAAATTCCACGAGTGAAGCACATGAATTGAAATTAGCTATAGCAAGTTGTGGGGAGAGTTCCGCTGTTCAAATTCGTGGGCTCCGAGAGCAGCTTGTGACTGTCAAGGAGCAACAGGAGAAAACTGCAGGACTCCTCCAGAGTAAAGAAGAAGAGTGTTGCTACTTGAAGAAAAATCTAGCTGAACTCGAGGAAGAAACTGGTAAGTTGAATGCTCAAAAAGAATTAATGCAGATGGATTTTGAAGACAAGGATGAGTTGATTGAATCTTTACAGAATCAAACTGAGCAACTTGAGTCTGCATTGCAAGAAGTTAAGAAGAAACTCTCAACAGAAGAGGAAGCATCAAAAACCCTGGAAAAAGAGAATGGCGCCCTCCAAACCAAAATGGAAATGTCTCAAGTAGAAATGGAGAACAAGGAAAGTCGGATCGATGAACTAAATAATACGATTCAGAACCTTGAGGTTCAACTTCAGAAAAGCGTGGATTCGAGCAGCTCACACCGTGCAGATGCAGCGGAACTACAAATGCAGAATAGGGAACTTTCAGAATCTTTAGTGGCCAAAAACGAAGAACTTAAGGAATTAAGAGGCACCTCTCGAGCTGAGTGTGAGCAGTTGCAAGGTATGGTTCAAGAGCTGAGAGTGACCCTGCGTCAAAAGGAGGAAGACGGTGAAACCGCCATCAAAGATATGCATGCCTTAAACGCTCAAATAGAAGCCAAGAAATTGGAGTTGGAACGTAAAGAAGGTCTTGTTAAGGACCTCCAGGACAGGGCTGTAAACCTGGAAACGCAAGTGAAGAATAGTGGAGAAACCATCAGCAGCCTTCAGTCAGATATAGATCAGTTGACGGCAAAGAACCAAACTCTTTCAAACTCCCTTGAAGCCAAAGAGTTAGAGTTTGAAGGCCTCAAGAACACCTCGCAGATTTCACGTGAACAGGCTGAGTCACTTGTAGCAGATCTCAACAAAAAGCTTTGTGAGGCCAAGGAAATGTACGCGACTGGCACTACAGAGGTTGATGCCCTAAGATCCCAGATCAACGTCACACAAATGGATTTAGAAGACAGAGATAACCAGGTGAAAATACTTGGAGAGAAAGTTGAAAGTCTGGAAACTCAGCTGATGAAAAGCGTCGAATCTTCTAATAACTTTAAGGTCAGTGTAGAACAACTAGAGGAACACAACCAGAAACTTGTAGATTCGTTTCAGAATAAAGTCAGAGAGAATGAAGAGTTAGAAAAGTCGTTGAAGACGACAAGGGAGACTGCCGATGGGTACACCAGAGAACTTGAAGCAAAGTTTGTAAAACTGGAGAATGAGAAAGGGGAACAGTTTCAAGAAATGACAGTCAAACTGGAACAATCTCAACAAAGTCTAAAGTTGGCGCTTGATCGAGTTGAAGAGCTACGTGCAGCTAAGTGTGAACAGTATGATTCAATGTTGTACACAGAGAAGGAGTTTGCAAAGGCGAGAAATGACTTAGAAAGCGAAATCAAGAATGGCAAGACTCAAATTAGAGAGTTCGCAGAAAAGCTAGAAGAAAATGTGATAGAAATTGAGAGACTTAGTAATGAAAATGAACACCTGCAATCAAAATTGGAAAAGTCTGAAGAGAAAGTCACAACTTTGAAAGAACAACTGGAGGTAATGAGTGCACAAAGTGGAGAGAAACTTACTGAACTATCCAGCCAGCTCGAGGTAGTCCAATCGGAACTTGAAAAAGTGAAAATTGAAAAGAGTGAAATGGAAGATATGTTAGTTCACACTAAAAATACACTGCTTGCGTCGCAACAGAAAGTTGAGATGAGTGCTTTGGAGATTAATAAATTAGAGTGCTTGCAAGAGAAGGTGAAAGAACTTGATAGAAAAGCCAGTTATAACAGCGATGAGATCAGGCAATTAGAAGAAAGCAAAGCGGAACTGTTGTCTAGACTGCAAGACGCAAACAAGGAACATTTTGATTTGAAAGATCAACTGAAGTCACATGAAAATATGATAGCATATAACACTGCTAAATATAAGGAAGATATCGCTGTCTCTGAAACGAAAATCCGAGAACTTGAAGCAACCAATATGGAAATCAATGAAAAGCTCGCTAAAGCTCTTGAATGTGGTGAATTAGACAATATGAAGTTCAACAAACAACTTGAAGACCTTATAGCTGAGAAGAACTTGTTAGTTTCCGCAGTTGACGAGAAAGAATCACAGTTAACAAAACTTGCTCAGGAAAATAAAGTTGAATCTGATTTGAAATCCGAACTCTCGGAAAAAGTTGCGGTTCTTTCTGAGAGAGTGCAGAAACTTGAACTCGATCTTCAGGATGCAGAGGCATACAAGAGAGAACTTACTGGCTCTTTGGAGAGGGTAGAAGCCGAACTACTCGCTGTAGGTGAAGAATTGACACACAAGACTGTCAAAATCAAGGAGGACGAAGAGCAAGTGAGTACAATACTTGTATTGCCTTTATATTTATGTTAAATGCGCAGCTATACAACTTAATCAAACCCGCAAGACAGTGGAGTCTGAAAAAAATTAGGGAATCGTTTAAATTTAAGTTATAGAATAGCCAGGGAATTTTGGGTTTGTTCTTGAAAATTCCTGCTTATGGTAAAAAATCATACAAAAACGTCAGGGAGATTTGAAGTTTACAACCTGTAGCCTGTCAAAGAAACTAGACGTTTTTGCCATCCTGTGCTGGCAATGCAAAGTATTTTGGACAAGAATGGTTGCCGGCTGTGTTCACTGAACTTCAGACAGAGAAAGGTCAAGAAGTTTGATGTCAGTGGCAACCGAATAAAAGTAAGATATAATGAAGTAACACCATGAAACATTGTCATCTTTCATTTAAAACTCAGTCATCTTACAACAGAAATTACGTATATTTGCATCCAACCTCTTTAAAACAAAAATTGCCAACATCACTGTTTGGATTGTCTGATTACAAATAATTGCTAAACTATTTGATAAAAACGGGGTCAATAATTTCAATTGAGTGACATCGACCCAGACTGCTAATGTCAGTAATGTTCAGCATCATCCTTGATAGCCACGATTTTTCTCACCCGTTAGCTTACTGTCTTGGTGTACAAATACTTTGTAGCACCAGAAAAGTGTAGGAAGTGGTAGTGTTACCGTATGTACCCGTGTATAATGCGCACCCCTATTTTGAAGCCTGTTTTCAGAAGAAAAAAAAGCGTTTCTACGTCATTCTTGACGAAAAATAATTTTGTGGAAAAATTCAGCAGAAATGTCAAGTCTAGCTCTATCTGCGCGAAAATCAGTTACAGGAGTTGATGCAAATAATTTAATGTTCTGCCTGTTCAGTGATACATCAAGTTATATAATGTTTTCGTTGTTTTCTTCTGTTTTGCTGCTGCACGATCGAACGCGATCCATTAACATTTTTATGAACGAGTCCTGCAGTTAGACTTGCTGGCCATGTGACAAGATTCAAGGTGGCGCTGCAGAGAATATTTGCACGATCTTTTCTCTTTCAAATCTTTCCGCATTTGTTCATAAAACCAAAAGATAAGTGAGTGGATCGTACCTTTACAAAGCCTAAAGGAAAATTCTTCGTGGAATTTACTTTGTCATCGAAATACTCGAGAAAATGCAACAAATTTTGAATCGTGATCGTAAACAAGTTGCATGACTGATGCCACTTACGGACGTGGACTGAAGTGATGTACAAAGCTAGACAAACTTTTTGTCTTGATTTATTTCTACTGGTTGCATAAAATTGGGAGTTGATCGACTTTGCACTTTTTGTGTTGTTATGCAAATTACCTCGTATGAAAACAAAAGGTTCCGTGTATAATGCGCATCCCGATTTTAGAGGCAAAATTTGTGAGAAAAAAGTGCGCATTATACACGGGTAAATACGAACTAAAACTTATAATGCAAGTGCTAAATCAAGTTCAGGAAGTCTAAGTTCTACTAACTAAAACAAACGAATAAAAAAATCGGGGAAGTAGTAAGTAGGCAGAGTATTATATAAAATCAAATATAATAGCTGTGCAGCTCTACTCTGATGCGATTTGTCTGAGGGTACAAATTTTGTTGAAAAGTGCAACAGCAATGAAACCAAGCAAATTATCCTTTCTTTGCCAGGTACAGGACCTTCGATTCAAAGTCGAAGAGCTGCAAAAGGAGGTCAAGAATTTAGAAGAAGAAAAGTCTAGTTGTGAAGCCAAGTGTACCGAAGGAGAAAACGAAATAAAAATACTGGGTAGTGTTAAAAGCCAACTGGAGTTAGCACTAGGGCAAGCTGAGGAAAGAATAACAGCTTTGAGGGAGAACCTCGAGGCGACAAGTTCGGATAGCAGAGATAACCTAGCACAACTCAACTGCGAGCTGGAGAATGTTGCAGCAGAGCTTGAGAAAACCAAGAATGAAAAGAAGGAATTGGAAGAAATGTTAAATCAAACCAAAGATAAACTGCATGTGTTGCAAGAGAAAGCAGATTTAAATACACTGGAGATCAGTGAATTGCACTGTTCACAAAACAAGGTGAAAGAATTGAATGAAAACGCCAGTGTTTACATTGCTGAGATCAGAGAGTTGGAGGACAGCAAGGTGGAAGTGTTGTCGAAATTGGAAGAGGCAAACAAGAAAATTTTGGACCTGAAAGACGAGCTCAAGTCGACTGAATCCTTGATTGAATGCAACACTGCTAAACACCAAGAAGAAATTGATGCGTTTGAAAGGAAAGTTCAGTTTCTGGAGGAAACTAACATGGAAATTAACGAAAAACTGGCAAAAAGTCTCGACAGTCGTAAAGAGAATAGTGCAGAGTTTAGGGATCAACTGGAAAACTTAATTGCGGAAAAGAACAATTTAATTGCTACACTTGACGAAAAAGAATCACAGTTAACAGCTCTTGCACAAGAATGTAAAACTGATTCTGACTTGAAATCTGAACTGTCGGAGAAAGTTGTAGTTCTTTCTGAGAGAGTACAGAAGCTTGAGCTGGACCTTGAGGATGCAGAAGCGTACAAGAGAGAACTAACTGGCTCTTTGGAGAAGGTGAAAGCTGAACTATTCGCTAGAGGTGAAGAATCTACACACAAAATCGAGGAGAGAGACACACAAGTGAGTAGAGTTATAGATTCAGTATTGGTTTTCAAGGGCTGTGCATGGGAAAACTCTGGAGATTAAGATAATTCATTTAGGGCCAGTGAACTATTCAACAGGTTTTCAAATAATACTGAGAAATGTTTGTTGGTACCCATTTTTATTCCACGATTTTAGAAACATTGTGACATTAGTTACTGTACAGGGCCCGGTTCCTCAAAACCTCGATTAACTTGACCAAGGGTTAGGACTAATCCTTGGTTAAATTTGCTAACCAAAGGTTAGTTATTCCGTGGTTAAAAAGCGTTCCTCAAACTTGGATTGCTGAACCGATTAACTAACCCAGGGTTAACACACATCCTGCATTTTCATTGGTTCCTGAACATGGCGCGACCATGAACTTGGAGAAGACGTTGGCTCGTTTCCCGGAGCTGCAAGTTTTGATCAATCTTTTTTTTTTCATGTTCTCTTCGCACAATAATTCACACTGTCTGCTTTTAAACACACATTTCACCGCAATTTTTTTTATCTTTCTCTATTATTTAAGTTTTTGTTGCATCTAAGATTTGAAATTACAGGGAAAACGGTCTTCACGATCTTCGAACGTTTTCGATCGTCAGCACTCCGTAACCGTCTTTTAACTCTTTCTTAAGTTCTAAGCGCTTTAGCATACAGGTACTGATAGATAGATAGATAGACAGACAGACAGATAGATTATATTACATATTATCTACAATAAATAATCATAGTATAAAGTAAATAATATAATAGCTAAAAAAAGTAGTAAGGTCATTGGATAGACCAGACTTGCATAAAAGTATTAATTTCTATAAATAGGTAGGTAAGTAGGTAGGTAGGTAGGTAGGTAGGTAGGTAGGTAGACAGACAGACAGACAGACTAGTTTATTGAATCACACTGCAGTTTAAAACTGAATTGAGTAACTTTACAACAATGAAATCTACACTAATAAAATCCTAAAACTAGTAATGTTCTCAGAAATTCAAAAATGACTAATTAGTGTTAATCTGCAACCTATATGTATACGTAAAACTCTCTTTGACTGAAAAGATCATGTGTACAATGCATCGTTACTACATTGAATAATAAAAGAATCTGCGAATTCTTTGTTCTTGCTTGGGGAGTGTAAATCTCCTCGGTCTTCTAAGATTGTATCGTGTCTGGCAGTTTTCACTTGGAAGCAAATAATGGAGCTTATTTCCAGGATTGTCAGCTATTAACTGAAACAGTTTCTTTGTATACAGTTATAGATATCACATTAATGATGTACTTTTAGTGTATTTTTATGCGATGCATCTGTGGCAAGTTATATAGTGTTTAAAGTTGCTAAATCGGTCGATTAGCGAGTTAATCCACCTAGCTAGGTGGGTTAAATTTAACCCTGGGTTAGCGCTAATCAATGTTTGTGGAACAGAGTTAAATCGTGGGTTAAATTGTAATCCTGGGTTTGGTGATTTAACCCTGGGTTAGCACTAATCGAGGTTTTGGGGAACTGGGCCCAGAATTCCAATACTGACCACTGATATCGGGGCGTCTTATCCTTTGCTTTTAAATGAGCTGAATGATTTTGTGGTCGTCTTTGCGTCTGATAACGAAGTAAAACAACCAGTAATTTTGAAATTTACATCAAGGAAAGCACCAAAAACTGCAAAGAAGCGCTGGAAAAACAAAGGACAGTATACCCTTCTGTTTTGTCCTGGCAAGAACACTGAACCTTGGAATTACCCTAAAACGAAAGTCCAGATAAAAGACCCTTACCCTGAGTAACGATTTAGCGATAATACCGAGGCTATTCCCATCGAAAGTTAGCTATATCATTTATTTAGGTGACAGTCAATTTATGATCTGCGTTGACACTTGCTATTAGCCATCAAACTTCTTTTTTCTTACACTAAGTGACTACTGCTGTTTTTCTTCTGACAGGTGCATGAACTTCAAACCAAGGTGGAAGGGTTGCAAAACGAAATCAAGGACCTGGAATTAGAAATTGCTCAATGCAAAGCTGATTGTAGTAATGCGGAAAATGAAGTCACAACGTTGAAAGAGGTAAAGAAAGAAACATTTAAAAATCAAGGATGTTTACTTAAGAGCCGTTTACATGAACCTGGGCTGGATGCCAGCCACGGTCAGGTCGTCAGCTGGTCAGATGGTCGTAACTGTTTAAATGAACTGGCCATCTGACCCAGGCCATCCCAGCTTGCCGGATAACCCATTTGGAGAACAAGGTTGACTCGTCTTGGCAGGTTAAAAAAGTGTGAAAATCAGTGCAAAGGTTCATTCTTGTAAACATGAGTTCAACTGGCCTTGGTCAAGTCAATGGATTCTCTCTTTTCTCATGATTAAAACATAAATATATTTCAATTTCCGGACTATTTCTTATTAAAACAAATAAATATTTACAAGGTAGACTTCAGGGCTTGTTTGAATTATTAATAAAAAAATCAGAAGCAGTTGAGTGAACCCAGCTCGTATGGCAGGTCGGGTGAATAGTCTTCAGATAGCATGTGGACCGAATTCTTTTGCAACCTAGATTGATATACGAACCCGGGTCAGTAGCTAACCTGAGTTCATATAGACAGCCCCTAATGTGTTCATTTGCAGGTGTCATCTGTACATTAAACATATAGGTAATTAACTGATATGAACTTTATACTTGTTTGCAGTTAACAACTGCTATGGAATCCCAGAGAGAAAAACATTCCTCCGAGATGGAAAACATTCATCAGTCAGTGTACGAGAAAGACAAGAAAATCGTATCTCTAGAAACTGAGATTTCTGCACTAAATGAAGATCTTGGTTCTGAAAAGATGAAATTAGAAGATCTAAAGAAAAAACTTGATTCTTTAACTGAAGAAACCACGGCACTGCGAGAGGAGAAAGATACATTGCGTTGGGAAATTGAGGAAAAGTGCGAGGAACTAAAGAACTTGCAGAGCAACCTGGATGAGAAATCCGAAGATTTTGAGGCTCTAAAAACTGAATCCATAAAGATTGCCAGACAACTTGACTCACTTACTGCAGAACACGAACAGTGCAGACAGAGCACTGTTTCAGATAACCAGCTTCGTGAAATTCAGCAACAGATTATGCAACTTGAACACTCACTTTCCATGGAGAAGTCCTCAAAAGAGGCAGTTATGGCTGAGATTGAAGCAAGAGAGCTAGAGTGGGAAGAGGAGAGAAGAAAGTTGACGTCCTCTAAAGGAGACGTTAGCTTATCGGAGAACTCAAATCACCGTGAGATTTCAGAACTGAGGAAACAGCTGGAGGAAATGAGAGCGAAGGTGAAGGAAAGGGACGGTGAACTTAAGGGTTTAATCAAAACAAAAGATTGCTACGCTGACAAGTGCAGTAATTTAGAATCTAGGTTGCAGGAAGAAGTGAAGAGCTTGGAGCGGCAGTGCGAAGATCTCAAGTACCAAATAAAACAAAAGGAAGAAGAGAGCTTCGTTCTCAAGGAAACTGTTAAGCAGAAGGAAGCGGAAGTAGAAAGTCTGGAGCAGAAGTACGAAGGCGCAAAAGAGATCGAACTTGAGTTACGTCACCACTTAGGAGAGGTCACTCAGCAGCTGGAAAGGGTTCAAGAGAGTAACGGTGACAGCAGTGACGATGTACAGCAGCTAAACACAGAACTGGCAGTATTAAAGCAAAAGTGTGACGAGGCGGAGATTTCCCTAGCAAGTTCGCAAGAACAGGTACCGTACTTGGTATATGCCTTTAACTTGAAACACAAACTTTGTCAAAGCTAGCAGTGCATTCCGATTTCGATAAAATGCTAGAGTAAACGATCATGTTACTTTATAGGAATGCTGAAGAAAAGTCCCTTTTAGTCCAAGGGGCAAATTATAAGCTAAAAACGAAGCCTCCAAAATCTGTATTAGTTTCTTGAAAGGGGTTCGTTGTTTAAAGGGGTACTCCAGTGACCAAAGTCACTTTTCGGAAATTAACGTAAAATTGGCTGAGAAAAACAAATGTGCCACTCATGTGCAAAGAAGTTTAGAAATGTGCGAAAATAAGTAAAAACCGAGCGTTTCCGAAGATTTCCGACAAAAAAAGTTCTACCA
>JAOEJI010749588.1:0-14376 GCA_025448255.1 Umimayanthus chanpuru
CATATATTTGGCAAAAAGTTTGACTGGTTTCAAACTGAACGCAACATATGCCAACATCATGCAACATAGCCCAACAAAGTTGGACAATGTTGTGACAACATGTTGCGTTCGTTTGCACGGGCCTTTAGAGTACGAATAATTTCAATCTTCGTGCAGCTTTAAAAACAAAGCTCTTAATTTTTCATATTCACGCACCTTCGGGCAAAACAAAAACGACACGCATGAGTTATACAAACAAGAAGAGGGAAAACGGAAAGTTAAAATTACAGCAGCCGTCTTCGTTGGTATTCCCGTCTTAGCTGTTTAAGGTCCCTATTTTCCTCCTCGAAAACGGCCAGGTGGTAAACCTGGTACATCCCCACGTGCTTCGCCACACTGATTGCAAAAGGTCCCAACACGCCCGTCGTACTAATTCGAAAACCAAGATGGCGGCCAGAGAGCGATCGATCGATCGATGTGATAAACGAGATAGACTGCTATACATAGCGCACGTGTAGAATTACTGACAAACACAGGTACCAGAAAACACTAATAATGAAACTCTGTATAAGTAATCACAAATTGCATATTGCAGGAGACAGGCAGACAAGAAAGGTTAGGAAACTTTTTGCATTCAATGAAATTGAGTATGAAGTGCATCTGTTATTTAATTGCACTCTATACAAAAACAAAAAACTAAAAATCCTACGAAACCAAAAACGAATTCTTGGCGTAAATACCGTTAGCTATGACAATTTAGCTCTTACTTTGTTTACCACAGAAAACAAAGCTTTCGTTTCGTTCCACACCTAAATTTATTACACAATGTTTAGTATTGAGAGATAGTTAATTCTAGAACCATTTCGTAATGCTATCAGTCATTCTGTTACGCCTTATGGTTGATATTGTTAACTGACTTGTTTATAATTGGTTTATATTTACTGTAATTACCGTCAGTTGTTGTTGTTCATAATTGTTTTGTCAGCATACATATTGTAACATGCTAATAAAGCTCAGTTTTAACTTTACCAACATGTTACCTGACTGGGATAATTTAAAGAGGTCGTAAAAAGCATTTCGTCGATACTTTTCGTTTATAAGAAACGAAAAGGGCAGCTTCACGGTTTTAAAGCAAGTATGAATCAAGTTCTTTACTAGGTCTAAGAGCGAACCGTGCCTCAAGCAGCAAGATTTATTGTGTTCTAAATATTGCGCGAAGTGATGAATGTTGTTACAGTGAACGCCCAGTTTTTTTTTCCGGTTTCGAATATTGGTCAAAGATTCGATCATCAATGGTTAGGACATTGTTGAAAAGCGGGTATGGAAAATACGTTAATCGCATACTAAAGCAAAATTAACTGTCAAGTTTCTATAATTTGATATTTTGATAAGAATTTAGAAGGCTGATATTCTGATTTGCTTGCCGTACAAGCGGCATTTTCAGTTTGCAACGATTTCGAATTTCGATTGGTATTAAAAGGTACTTTGAAGCCACACCGGCTATCAAAGTGGAACTCAGTCTCTACTCGGCTTAAAGGCATGGGCCACATTTTTCTATAGCCATGCAGCTGCAATAACTCCTAAAGGGTTCTGAAAACATTCACTGAAATGTCTGAATTGAAATTGTACCTTTTTCTTTACCACGTGAACACTTGTAAATCATCTAGCTAATCTGTATATCCAGTTAAGAAATGCACATTTACACTCACAACTACAGTTTGTTCAATTTGTGACAGCAAAAAAGACAAAACTGGAAGAAGAAGGAGAACTTTTCATTATTCTTTAATCATACTCGTGAAAAAAAAAACCAGACTCCCGCTTTGCGTTCGTACAAATTTGCTATCACTCGTAAAATTAGACACCAAATTGAACTGCACTTAGTCCTATCACCACATTTCAAATTGTTGACTGCACACTCATGGATTGTCAGTCACATACATCCGAATCTCTCGTTCTACTCCAGCAAACTTGCGCATTGTTTTCCTCCACAATTGGCTTACTAGGTCGTAGTGAGTATTAAACCCCACAGTAATCCCATGCTGGGTGTGACTTAATTTGGCTGTCGTTCCGGGCAACGACAGCAAATGAGATGTTTAACTAATCTGATCCAATTAGGAATATAAAGAAATCTACAGTGATTGTATCAAGAACATTTTAAAACAAATGGCAAGTGACTTAGGTCTCAGGAAATACTGTCATATAATTGGTGAAAAAAACGTATCAATCCAGAAGGCAGAAAGATACCTTTAAACCTTAGCCGAATACGATCGAGTTCTGAGCGCAGATATTTTCTCCACTGAATCCCTCGCCATTAGCGAGTGATCTTTGAGTTTGCAGCAACAACTCGCCCTTCTCTGTTTTCACCATTCCAATGAAGCAAATTCAGAGCAAGGAAATCATTTGCTCTAGACCACTAGAGATATCTAATGGACACCTGTATGTTTGGACAGGGCTCGTTTGGATTGAGAACAACGCTTAGAAACTGAAGTTATTCACAATTTCAACCAAACCATAAAAATCAATACCTTATTCTCCGTTTGTACACAATATTATTAATAAAAGCATGCGGCTTGTGGGGTCGGTGTAACATTAACGTTGGTCTTAAAATACTATTGACTGGTGAGATAAAATCTCAAACCTAAAAATCTGACTATTTCTTGCAATAAATTATGTCGCTTTAGAATTAAAATTAGTAACTAGGAAAAGCATCAATCATATGAAAGTCATCATTTGTAGCTTTGTCGCTCAGACCATTAAGAAATCTAAAAATTTATCTAGATTTTTATGTGATACACATACCAGGTCTTTTTCAAGATCATTGTGTTTCACAGCACTGATACTTGAGTTGATCCTTCTCCATTTGTTCAGTAGGAGAAATTGTTAACTCTATATACCAGAACAATATTTATAAATTTTATCAGTTGTTACATAACGTATTTGTGCACATGCAGCAACAAATTTTGATTATTGTTTAGTTATGTAGACTGGATTAACAAAGTGTACAGCAGGAAAATACCAAATATATCACAAACCTTGCACAAAATCTTCTTTCCTCTAATTAGGGGTTGATTCTCCGACTACAGCTCAAGATCTAACGAAAGATTTTTCACGGACAAGATAATGGGTAAATATGTAATCAAACAAACAAAAGGAATTACCGACAGATAGAAATTTGGAGGTGTCAACATATTGTTATTAAGATCTTTCAATTCAATTCCCCTCCCTTTCCTTTAGAAAGTAATTTTTAAGTCAGAAAATAGTTTGTTTTAAAAGCCTGTTTAATTGAAGCCGCTACATGTCCTTTTCATCGTTTTAAAGGCTCTCTGAAGAAGAAGGTGTTAAAAAAGCAAACGCCAGAACACAAGTAGTAACACTTGATACACAAGAGAACAAGCCACTAAAGGGATCAATCGGATGAATTTACCACTGGTTAATGACGTTAATTAAAGCGGAGAAACATTACTTCTGTCAAACTTTATATCAGATGCTCGTACACATTGTCTGAATTAAACTTTATGTATTGAAAAAGAAAGAACTTTCATTAGTGATGACAGCAAAAAACCCTAAAATATTAACTCACACGAACACTGGTTCTACTGACATCAACTGCAGAAGTTCTGTGATCGATCATAGTTTAAATCTTAATATTAAAATTTAATTATGCAGTCTTTCATCGACTCGTGATCCATTTATTGGAGTAATTTAGTAGCTAAACATCTACATCTACATAGATTTCCCGCAATATCCCTAGAAAACGTAACGCGGGTGGTGCTTTGAATTGAACCAAACGGGGAAATCGTTTGTAGTTTGCCAAAGGTTTTAGTTTCTCTTGTCAACTGTAGTTTGAGAGCTATCGAATAACAACTTGAAGAATAAAATAGTTTACTTCCAGTTTACAAAGGTTTAAGGTTATCAAACCTCTTTTAATGCTAAGCTCAGCTTTGATACTCTACTTTTCAAAATACTTGTTAAAGAAGAACTGTGCATTTAAAAGTAAATGAAACTCTCCATTTGATGTTCCTGGATAGTTGTATTCTATATCTGTACTTAACAGGTGCACATCAAGATATTCCACTTGCTATCTTTCAAAGAGTAACAAAGATTCGACTGACTCGGTCTAGGAGTAGACGGTTTACTCGTTCTGAGTTTTGTCTCCCAAAGCAGAAAGCTCATTCAATCTTTCTTGTTGCAAAGTAAATCAACTAACAACAACAACAACAACTCTATTTAGTACTCAGATGGTAGTTACAACTGGTTTCTTCTCGTGGTAAGGGCAATTGCAGAAGAAGAGTACAAACTACGTAGAAAACAGTATACATGTAGCTAATCAAGTAAGTACAAGGTCATGCGGGAATAATTATATGTAATAATAAATTTGCATGGAGATTAACACTGAAAAAAGTTTTCTCAATCTGATCCTTTTATAATACAACAAAAAACAATTCGATACAATAGTTGCTTTTTGTGGAAGCTACGAACAATTTTATGCTTGTACAGAGGTAAAATGATTCGATTTTTAAATAAAGCGATAAATTCTTCCAGCCGTTTATTCAGATGTTTTTTATTGGAAGCATCAAAAGAAACTCCATAAAGGTCCGGCCCTATGAGACATACAAAACTCTATTATAAAGGAAATGGTGTTACTTTCACCCTCTCGTCAACGTATGCAGAGTTAATTACTATAGATTTTTGACCCTGAACTTATTCCAAATTCTTATCTTCACTAGCAATTTGCAGCAAATAACATCTCTATTTTTGGATCAGTACAATGTGTCATCACCTGGAGCACCCGTTCCCATGGTCAATATACTTTGGGTTCAGCTGAGAAAATTTAAGACTGTAGTGGATTCTGAAGCCGTTAAAGTGTTCCTACAGGCTTTCTATTATTTTGTGTTATTTATAAATTTTGTGGATAGCACTACTTTACTATTTTTCCCAAATTAATCATTAAACTTTTACAGCTAAATGTGCCGTTTCTATGTTTACCCTACACAGGGCGCCCAAAGTTCCAAAATACCGTACCTGTTTTTATCATTCAAGTTGATTTCCAAACACAGCAACAACAACATTTTATCGATCTTGACACAATTGAAGACTTTGATATAAAAACAAAATTTAGTAAAACAATAGGGAAAAAACTATTAAACCAATAATAATAACGATTGTATGACTATAAGTTGTGGAAATTGACTTTTCCATGTATTTTTAAAATGTAATTCAAAATTATATGCTTCTAACACTTTCAAAACATACTTTTCACAGAGTTTGATGACGTTTTCATCTTTCGGCACTATTGGAATGTAGTGGAAGTGTCCAATTCTTTTAACGACAGATTAATCCTAAACATTTAGAAACAAAAGCGAGCTAGGTGAATCCCATTTTTCATTTTGATAAATTTGTTTGTACAGCATGGAAAATATCTGTGGAAACAAAAAATACAACCTGAGGAGTTTTGTCGCCACCTTATTTTCTGAGAATTTTGTGGCGGTGACTCCAAATCCTGACAGTAGGATTATCTTTAAATATTTCCCTAAATGTACAACTTGTTGTGTAACAATTTTACAACAACTAAAAACTGGAGGTCACAACCGAACTCTTTTTTACATAAAATGGAGTTGAATGTTCAGACATGATAGTTTGGTAAACGAAACTAGTTTTGTTTAGTTGGTAAATTCTGCAAGTTGCTCAGTATAATTTTACAACTCCCCTAAAATCAGTGTGTTCATCAGTGAGTTCTACCAAACATTCAGTTTAAAATGAACAAATGCCCTATCTAATATGTGTATTGACTTTTGGGAGGACGAACTAAATGTGCGTGTGCACACGCACACGCTCGCAGACACACACATGCACGCTCGCGGGTACACGTACACGTTCCACGAGTGTGTTTGCACAAGCTCGCGGACACTTCCATACGCTTATTTTCGTGCTCACGCAAAAACATTCACCTAGAAGCACCACACAAGTTCTCCTATGTAATAACAGCACTTACTTTATGTTAAGTTATCTTTTTCAGCTCCTCTTTTATATACTTACAAGAGAGAAATTAGCTTAAGAAAAAGTTCCCGCCATGGAATTTGCTTATAAATTGATTTTTTTTTTTTTTTAAAAATGTGTAAAAAGGTCAAGTGTTGTTCTTAGACAGTCAGCATACCGTACAGTAATCCAACCCTCGCACTGAGATTACATCTTTGGTTGCACAACAGGTCATGAAATACTTTTAAACAACAAACATCGGTTCACAAGAAAGCATTTTAAAATTAAACCTTGCCGTGGGCCTTTTTTTACTATCACATTTATTTGAATTACTGCAGAATCACTAATTTGAGATTTCCGGAGCTGTAGTCACGACATGATACAAGTCCTAAACATGATTTATCAACCATGGTTTAATAAGGTGTGTAATCAAGACTTCTTAATTTTATACTGTAACGATAGATATATACCATTAAAATGTGTTGTTTTGAATTGTATTCTACGACGAATTTCTCTTTCAGTTTTCTGTTGAAGTTTGTTCACCTTCTGCGACCAGAAGCAGGCGCGGGCTTAAAATAGAGCATCGTTCACTGATAAAATCAAATATGATATTCATTGAATTTTCGCCGAAGGCTACAAGTGACATACAGGCTCCAAAAACGTGCACTTAAATGAAATTAGTTTAGTTTTCCATTAAGTTCTGTTAACAAAATTTTCTTTTCAGTCTGCAACAAGTTATCACTCAATTTCAGCCATTTCTCAGGCGGACAAGATAATCAATCAAACGTATTTAGTGTAGGTAGTATTATCAAAAGCTATTCCGATACTGCCTTACAGAATTTAATTAAATACTCTAACGAACAAAATATCTGAAAAGCAATAACTTCACTGGAAACATACAAACCACAAAAACAAGTTTATATGACCATATATAGAAAGATACTAAACGGACTGAAGCACGAAAGCGAAAATTTGACTTCATGTTTGCCACTAAAATGAAACAACACGCAGTTTACTGAATAAAATTTGACTTTATGTTTGCCACTAAAGTGAAACAACACGCAGTTTACTGAATAAAATTTGACTTCATGTTTATCACTAAAGTGAAACAACACGCAGCTGACTGAATAACATTACTATATAGTTCACTTCTTGAAACCTTCAGGTAATTGACACCAAAAGCAGCTGCGGTGGGCCGGCTTTTTACCTTTGAACATTTCTCTGATTATTACATCCGAAAGTCTAAAACTTATAAAATGGTGCTTGACACTAGCATCATATACTATTTGCATGATCGAGTAGGATTGGAAGTAGTCAACGTCTGAGCTAGCTTGTCAAGTGTCTAGATATCTTATCTGTGTGGTCTTTATACTTCTTAGAAGTGGGGTAAGTGACCCTCGGAGAATCTGTTTTTATTGATTTCCTGATTTAGTGCAGAGCACAAGGTACATGACACAAATTGGCACAACTTCCCTACAAGGTGTTCGCACCTGACACCCGGCCCCTGTAAAATAGAAAACCCTCCCGACCTTTACACCTTAAGTTAGGAATTAAAAAAAAAAATTTAAAAAAACCCAGCGATTAAAACATATTATTTTATACAATATTAGACCTGGAGTTTTCTTAATAGCATAAAACTAATTGAGATGATCCTTGTGTCCAAATATATAAAGTAGATTATGTAAATAAACTGCAGTACTTTAATTTATTATTTAGTATTTCGAAACAGTTAACGTCTTGAAGAGCTTTACAATACACTATTTCGCTGATGTACAATTTTGCTACTTTCACTTTCATTCCCTTTTACGGTCAAATCATTATTAACGTTATCAACATCATCATTGTTTTAATCATCCTCATCATCACCATCATAATTACCATCATTAACAACATCTTCATTATTATCAACATCACTAACATCATCATCAACACCAATATCATCATCATCAACAACATCATCATCATAATCATCATGATCATTATTATCTACATCATCATCACCATCATCACCAACATAATCACCATCATTATCATCATCATTGTTAATATCATCACCGATACCAAAATCACCAGCAGCAGGAACAATATTTTCATCATCATCATTATTATCATTATCATTATCATCATCACCATTATCATCATCATCACCATTATCATCAACATCAATAAAATCAAGATCATCATCATAATCACCATCATCATCAACATCACCATCATAATCATCAATATCAATATCATCACCGACACCAACATCATCAGCAGCAGGAGAACATCTTCATCAGCACCATTATCACCATCAACAATAACATCATCATTAGCATTATCAACATCATAATCATTGCCAATATCATCAACAGCATCAACATCATCAGCAACATGAACGACAGTTTCATCATCGTCATCATCATCACTATCATCAACAACACCACCAACAACAACAACAAAATCAAGATGATAAATATGATAAAATCATCATCATGGCAATGACTCCCGTTCCTCCCTCCGCAGGCCGAGTTACAGCCTTTTCATTAGAGCAAGTTTGGCGAATCCATTGTTTCATTGTTCGTGCCCGATAGGAATTTTGGGTAATCCAAGGATAACGGCGAAATGGAGTTCCGCCCTTCTCTATTTTATAGTTTTTTATAAGGGTCGAGCCACCCGGACCTACTGGCAAAATACGGTGCCCGTTGGCGTTTTTCTTAGTCATAAATTGCCCAAGTCGCCTTAGTAGGTGCTAGAATCCATCTGCAGAACGGCCAGAGAGATGTCTTCACTCGTGGTCTGAAATCGTTTGCAACACAAACTTTCGGCGTCCCAATCATCGTGAATTCACCCCTCACCCCTGGTTTCTTTCCGGAGATTGCCTCTACCCACCGTTTTAGCTTAATGATGCCAGTCTGGGGGCTTAGTGGAAAATGGCTCGAAAAACACTTATAAAGTCGATACTTACCAGGTTGAGGAGTTTGTGACCGCCAACAAGACAAAACACCGCGATAACTGCTGACGTTACTAAAATGTCTGAGCCGCGAGGCTATGGAAACTGCGGTTAATCTTACGAATAACCGTTTTTAGCGGCAAAAATCAGCTGCCCTTTTTAATCACTAAATCCACCGTCACCAAAGGGTAAATTTATTGTCAAGCAGTATTCTATTTATTATAATGTTCGCAGTTTGTAATTAATGACAGACCACTTAGTCTCGTGGGCTGATAGAAAATCAAGTTTGCTTCCAAAACTAATATTTTCGTGGAATCCTGATATGTTACCTTTCAATTAAATATACAACCTCGTGTAGTGCAAATTTATTTCTCATTTTGCCTATTTCTCATTTTGTTTAGATTTTTAACCTTGTGGTTAACGAATAATGTTTATTTTCATTTTCTGTTGCAAGCAGTTTCCAATAAAGCTGTTCAGTTAAGAAAGTGTTTCAAATTATCTCTGGCTAGCCTTAGATCAAGGACTGCCATTGATTCGGTTTACCGATTGGTCAAACTAATCTCTTTTAATTTGGGGCCTAAAAGCCTACAGATGCTTATGCGAGAAGTTCTTAAAAGGTTATCTCGAAGTGAAATAAATATAATCAGTATTTCAAGTTAGCATTTTATACATCGTCAGCACATTATTAGGATATCTCCACTGTGTCCGAAACTTTGATTGGCAGAGACCTTTATCATTCCCTCTTCCCCAGGCATTTAGTAAATGGCTGTGAAGCGCGGCCCGTCGGCGCATGGCGGCGAGGCTGCGGTTATCATCAGAAACGAAAGAAGAGATCTGTCGGACTCGCATAATTGACAGGTGATTGACAGTATAGTAACGCCCGTTTCCTCGTACAGCTTTATACCTCGTGACCAAACTGGACTCGTTTGACTTATTATTCAACTATGCCTACAAACGAACAGTATATGCTACTTCTTCCGCGCAAAATTCTACAAATCTGGGGTTTTTTTTAGTGTAATCAGCAAATTATTTGCTATGGATTTCTTTTGCTCAACAACAAAAATTATCCTGTGAAATCGGTGAATATTTTATATCACTTTACAGTACATTTAAAACTTTGTGCAGATGTTTGTGTCTAAATTAGTGCACCCGTGTTGTCAAAGAATTAACTTGTGTACTTTTGTGGCTTTCAACATTCGACACATACATGATTTGACGCATTGCGACCTTTAAAGCTAAAGATAAACCGCCAAGAAGCCAACTTTTCAAGACTGAACCCGTAAATCCGTCAGTATATATAGGCATACAAATATTGCTAAGATATACAATTTCTAAAGAATTCGTTGATGATAAAGAGGCAAAACCTATACATATTTCTCTAACAATTACATGCGAGGTTGAAGACATAAAAATTTGTGTTCTTTTGCATGTGTAATTTACCTTTCACATCTTTTCAGAATCGTGCCTTCTGATTCATTAAGGATAAAACCATATCAGTTTACCTGATCGCAATCAGTTGAAGAAGCACTTGAAACACGGAAAGATCCAAGATTGGAAAACTGTACAGTTTCCAGGTTATCAAATCGTATCAGATACGTGTTACATTTGCGAACCAAACCGAGCAACAGCCACTATTAAAGAACGGACACAAACGTCTTACCATTAACTATATGCAAATAAAGTACTTCGAATGCGTAAGAAGCTAGAAGGAGTATGTGCGTATCCTTAACCAATTAAATTTTACTGAGGTAAGAATCCTTTCCTGGGCTAATTACTGCTACAGTACCAAAGATTTTGTAAACATACATCAAATTCTAAAAATTTTGTTTGTATTCTTTATTTGCTTTATTTCGGGATTAGACGTTTCTAAATATTCGCAAAAAGATGTCAGTAAATTTCATTTCAACTTTCATTTTGCTTCCGGCTTCTTCGCAAAGATTGATTATGTTATTTAAATTTTGTTCATTTGGGCTTTCTGAAAAGCTTACGCGAATCACTGATTGAGGATATAACTTTAGCTTTCTAAGAAGTTGCCTGGAGCTACCTTTTCCGCGGGCTCTGATCTTGTTCTTGATAAATCGACTCAAAAGGAATGACCGACTCAGTGGCCATGCTCTTTCCCCTTGCGTTGTCTCATCAAGCTTTGTGTTGTGACTGGAAACTGCCTGAATCTTCAAAGTGTTTTGCACCTCACAGCAAAGAACGTTTCTGAATGACTAATCTACTTAACAGATTGCAGGATGTGGGTTTCTCACAGGGCAAATTACTTGAGGTCATGTCGCAGTTTGTTGTAACTCTTTAGAAGAGCGAAAAATAATTAACAAAACAACTAAATCAAATGCTATGTCAAAACGGTCGTCATGGTCAACAAAATCTTACTAAAGTAAACCAAAAATTATCTAAAATCACCAACTTTACACATGGTTTATAAATTGTCATGAAAATTGGAGTTTCTGCAAAGACATATAAAAACTCGTACACAACCAAAAGTATTGTGTCTGCGAAGCTAACAGGTTTGAATTAGAGTGACTGACTATTTTTTTTCTACCATTTTAAAGTAAAGATTAGTTTGATAATATTTAGACTTTAGACTTACCTTGGATACCAAATGTAGAACCTTAAACAAGTTCACCAATTGGAAAGTGCAGAATGCCGGAGTCTGCGGTACCTGGGACACGCCGCTACTTTGTCCAAGTTCGCTCACGCGATATATCTGCCGGAGAGAATAGGGTCAGATTTGCGTATCACTTTATTCATACTGAGCTACTATAAATGGACACAATTGCAGACAAAAGCAGAGACTAAAATACCTTTAACAAATTTGTGTAGGTTGTCTATCTAATACAGAACGCGCTTGAGGCTTCCCTATACATGTACAATAATCAGCGCGATTTTAAAGCAGAGAACACACTTCAAACAAAATCTGAACAAAAAGTGTTTGTCCTGTCTCAAAACAAATCAGTCAAAACACTTGGAGCGATGAGCGAATTCGTGTTTAGATTGGTCGTTAGCTGCTTCATTTACCGTGAAGATGGAGTGTTCCTTTCGTCACATAAGATTTATGTGTACCCTGCTCGTCCGATTGGCATGCTTTGCCTGCTCCTTAAACCCGGCGCTTGTCGCCAAATTTTAAAAGTTTCACCTTTCCTCGTCCACACCGGATACTGATCCTCAATACTTTCCTTTTCTTGCAATTTGCACGTTATCGAAGAAGTTCACAAACTGTTTTTAACAATTTTTTTAAAAAAAAAAAGTGTCAGCTTTTCTTCGCAAGAGTTAAAGCAGTTGCACCCTCGCTGTTTTGACTTTCTCTCGATCGAACAGCTGCAGGGTTTCTTCTCAACGTGACGTCATCAGATTTGAACATATTCGTGACCAATCTTGAAACACTACTGACGAGGTGCTAATTGACGCCTTGCAACAGAGCACTTTGTTCTCATTCACTCATTTTCTCGTTAATCGTCGCGACACCTGACACAAGTTGGCAAGTACTTCACACTTTGATCTGCTCGTTTATGATTAATTAGAATCTACAAGAAGTACTTTGTTTTGCTGCAAATCATGGCTATTAAGGAAAATGCGAAAGTGCCCAAAGGGAAAAACATTCCGTCTAGGTTTTGATCATTGTATCTACACCGATAACCTCGCGCCCAGGCCAAGTGACTCCATTGACGTGTAGAAAGTCGGATTCATGTGACGCGCATGTTGCCATGATTATGTTTCCATGTTGTGTAATTAGAACCACCCACAGTCAAAATACCATATTTTAAGTACTATTTAAAGGTTCAGACCTTTTCAAAACATTTTACAGTTCTTTTCAAATGATCGGTTTTTCGTTGATTTACGTGTTATCGATATTTCTCCTTCCACGCCTATTGGTCAGTGAAATCCTTGAGAACCAATCACAGAAGTGTTCATTACTGATACTTATCGTCAAACAATGCTTCTTTACCAAAAGTGTGTTTCAACAAGCCTAGCTCGGCATTGCTTATCAAACATTTACTCTACAGATGATCTGTCAGGCTCATTCACATGCTCAAAGAGATTGAAAAAGATCCATCATTTATGACTGTCAAAAGCTTGATCCAATCTTCCTATAAATTCTGTGTCTGTCAACTGTGCAGTGCTTGAGAACAACCCTCTGAGTCTTGATTTGATTTCAAGTGAAGATATTTCTTTGCAATAAGTGGCTCCTGAAGAAAATTGCTTTTGAAGCTGTCAATTTAAGTGCAAAGCTGCAATTAACGTTTTGAAGTTTTGAATTTCTTCTGTTATGTCAGTTTTATGAGGGAAGATCCGTCAGCAATGGTCAGATGAAAAGCACACAAAACCTGAATAGTCATAAATAGCCAAAACAAATGTCGGATACGCCAAAAAAGATAAAAGGGTCAATTTTCTTCCTTTACAACTACAGTTGCTCAAAAGCTGTTGCATCTCAAGTCAAGTAGTACATATGTGGAGTACCAAAAATATCAATTTCTCTCCATTAAAATAACTTATTCATATGCCAACTTCAAGCCAACACTCCAGAGGTCTGGGTTATTACAAAACGTTTCTTTATTTTACATATATTTTTATGGGTGTTTTTGTTTTTCACTTGATTTTGTCTTATTTGAATTCATGTTATTTAATAATTTGGCGAAGAGTATTAAATGCAAAGGCTTCAAACCACAATTAAAAGCAGCATTGATTACACTACAGGAGTATAGACTGACTCAAAACAATTGAACTGTTATGGCTGAGCAATTGACCAAATCACCAAGGTTTACTTTCTTGGAGGAAGATTTCTATTTTTTTCAAAAGTTTACTCAAATTTCAACTTTTGTTTGGGAATATAGAGCTTAGTTTCTCTGCTAGCGGCGCTTTTCCCCAACAGTGCTTATGTTGTCTGATCTTAATCCAAAACGATTTGTTTCGTGAACAGTATACTTTCTCTTCCCCAGTTAACTGTTTGCGTTGAATACGTAGTGTCATTCGTTCAAAAGGTAATATTTTATCTATAAATTGAAACCAAACTTTGATCAAAATCCGTTTTTAGGAAGTGTTCCTTTTTATTCACGAATACCAAAGGTAAAATGCATCAATCAATTGCAAACAAAATGCAAATCATTCATGTGTGCTACAGACGAGAGGGAAGACATTGTACAATCTGCAGAAAAATTAATTTACCTGCGCACGCACTCAAAATTAAAGCATTTCACAGAAAACGAGCCTATAAGTATAGCAAAGATACTGGGTTGTTGGAGAAACATTGTGAGGTTGTTTTGCTCGAGTGCACAAAACAAGCGAAATAACAGGCCAGTCTTTACAGTTGCCGGTATTTCTTTTTATCTTTTGCAGTTATTTATTTATTTATTTATTTGTTTGTTTGTTTGTTTGTTTGTTTGTTTATTTATTTATTTATTTATTTTATTTGACTTTATTCTACTGTGAATATTACAGGTTTGTATCTTAAGCTAAAAGGAGGGGCCTAAGGCCAAACTCCG
>JAOEJI010751810.1:0-14360 GCA_025448255.1 Umimayanthus chanpuru
GCCAAGCGACAAACCAGTGTACTTCATGTAATACCGAACAACTTTAGACGGACGGAACGACAAACCGAACGAATCCACACAAAATTTGGAACTCGAACGGCTAACAACACAACACGCTCTGGAGACTGGGGAGAACATATGCTGTCTCGCTTCGCTCGACAGCAATCAACAAAATCAGCCGAAGGGTTATAGACACTTTAAGTCGTGTTCGAAGCTCAAAGGGCTGAAGTGAATGTACTTACATCTAACCGTTAATCGACTGAAGGATAAGACACAAAGCACAAGGAGGATTATGGGAGAGGTTTGAGAACCAATGGACGTCATTTGCAGTCTGTCTTGACGTTTTATCCGGATAAAAAGGCTGGATGTTCAAACTGGTTCAATTCTGTCATGATCAAGACAATTACACCTCTTAACAAAACAGAGCCATATCACTATCTGCATGTGGCTTACTCATGTATATTTGAAAGATAAGTTTAGTTTTTGTCTACAGTCAGTACATTCATTTCACCCAGTAGAATATATTTAGTGACACATATAATGGTATTATGATCATGATTACCATTACTACTATTATTATAATTATTATTATTATTATTATTATTATATTAATTGCTGAAATCAAAGTGCAAGTCGTTGCACACTCAACTTAGTGGAGTTGCTGTTGACTGTTGTTGTTCAACACGATAAAAAATACCAGTTAATAACAGATGTAGAATGTTAATTTTTTATTATAGAGTTTTCTGAAATAGTTTGAGGATTTCGGCCTCAAATGTTCTTAAAACGTTCTTTTAAAAAAACATAATTGTTAGTGTAGGTTATACGTTTGATATTTGTCATTCACACAAACCATCCGGAAGCATAAACACGCTTTATCAATTAGCTGCTACCCACGCCGCCAAGGAAGCAATAAACTAATAAATAAAAAAGATTTTTAAAACAAAGTTGTACATGCACGATATTATACTCTCTTTTTTTCTTAAGAAAGTCTAATTTTTGGGCCGAGGCTGAATGTTCTTAAATATTTTGAGGATTTCAGCCTCAAATGTTCTTAAACATAATTGTTAGCATTGGGTGTGCAGTTGTCATTTTTTCATTCGTACAAACCAACGCTTTCTTTGAATTTGCCGCTACCCTTGCCGGCAAGAAAGAAATATAATAATAATAAATAAAACAGATTTAAAACAAACTCGTACGTGTACAACACTAAAGGCGATGTTACACTGATGAGCATTAGCTGAGAAAAAAATATATTTCCATAATTTTGTGCAGCATCCAAAATAAAAGTTCTTCGCCTTTCCTCAGCCTCAGTACGTTCTTAGAATGTTCTTAAATTTTGGCCATTTTTCAACCTCAAATTCTTATAAAAAGGTTCATATAAAAAATAAGTGTAGGTGATGTTGCACTAACGAACATTAGCCGAGAAACAAAGTATTTCTGATCTTGTACAGTATCCAAAATAAACGTTATTCACCTTTCCTTAGCCTCGAGTATGTTCTTAGCATGTTCTTAAACTTTGGGCATTTTTCATCCTCGCGTTCTTAATAAGGTTGTTATAAAAAAGGGTTCCTATAAAAAATAGGGTGCACCACAACAGCGTTTACTGATGAAGAGAGTAGCAAAACAAATGAAAACTTACCCAGGACACCACAATAGCATTTACTGACGAAGCGGTGTGTAGTAAAACAAAGGAAAACTTACCCAGGACACCACAACAGCATTTACTGATGTTCAAAGAGAGTAGCAAAACAAATGAAAATTTACCCACGACACCACAACAGCATTCACTGACGAAGAGAATAGCAAAACAAAGGAAAACTTACCCAGGACACAACAACAGCATTTACAGATGAAGAGAGTAGCAAAACAGTGAAAACTTACCCACGACACCACAACAGCATTTACTGACGAAGAGAGTAGCAAAACAAAGGAAAACTTACCCAGGACACAACAACAGCATTTACTGATAAAGAGAGTAGCAAAACAGTGAAAACTTACCCAGGACACCTTACATGTACTTCGGTTCACTCTTGAGATGAAGATTTGTCGAAAGGTGTCGCACTTCACAATTATAATTTAAAATAACAAAACTAATTAAAAGTTACTTGTACGGTATTGTTGCTTTAACTTAGTCATTGGGGACACAACATTGCCAATTTACGGGCACTAGTAAATCGAGCAGATAAACACCACGGAGCGAGGCCGTTAACACGCCGCAAATTCATCCAGCACAATTGAATTCAATATTTTTTGCAACCGAAAAAATTCCTAAAACTAACACTTCTGTGTCAAAAAATCGATTTTAGATATTTCCTCTGCATGGAAAAGAAAACATAATTCTAATTAAAATGTAAGCTCATGAACAGGTGAAATGAAAAGCCAAGCTGTCCTGGTAATACATATAATTTACAATGATGGAAATACGTAATTGCTGCAGTCAAATTTAGATACAGGTCTACGTTTATCGCCTTTTAAACGCAAATCTTTTCCGATTCTTGGCAATGGCCAAACCCTTCCATCCCCCCTAAAAAGGGACATTTTTTCTCTCTAAAAGGTTGCGAACGTTCTTATGATGAGAACTCGATCGACATTAAGCAAAATTGAGATGGCGGAACTCTGCAATATTGGAAATCACGTGCTTCCGTTTTCCACACTTTTCCCCATCCTCCCCCCGAGGTTTGTTTTAGTCATGTATCCATCCGTAAAACCGAATTTCATGCACGAGGGGGAAGGTTCCCTTAGCTTGAACTCTTTCCTGTTTGGAAACGACAAAGTTGCGCACTTTTACTTCCAAAGCGACAGCTACCTCGAACCAGTAGTTACTAAGATCTGATCTTTCTTCTTTCATTTTCAAACTCACGCTTGCTGATGACAATAATATTTATTGCAATGCCTAAACCAAGGAGATCTAGCGTTCCCTTTACTTTCGCTTGCAACGCCTTGAAATGCCACTGCAATGCGTCCCTCACCCCCCCCCCCCCCAACTGAAGTCCACGTTAACGAAAGCTGTCCCTCAAATGTGCAAGTTCACGCGCGTGTGGGGGTCCCACGGGGCATAGTACATGACAAAAGCGGTGTTCTACCCTACCACCCCCATAGGCCATAGGGGAATGGCTCACAACCAAAACGTAGTTTTACTACTCCCCCTTCCCTAGAGGAAAGACGAATGCTGTGATCGCTTGCATTCATCGGATATTTCTGACATTACTTTGTCATTTGCTGAAACAGACGACCAAACAAAAAACACAAATGTCGTAAAAATCATTTATTGCGAAAGAGCGGGTATATTTCATATTTACAATTCCATTCTCAATAGCATTTCGCCTGATAGCGAAAATTCTGATCAGTCGCCACATAAAATACAACTATAACACAGACCAGCCAGGCATAGCGCAAATTTCATTCGAATTGTGTTTCTAAAACACAAAATTTAAACAAATGACACTCCTATTGAAGTAATTTGGATAGACAATCAAAAACTATCTACTGCAACTGCACAAATTACGACATCAAAGTGATAGCGGTACATTTCAGTGTTCGCATCACCGGCGGATGTCGGCTATTTATGTCGGTACGTATTCGTACAGATATTAAAATCAAACAATATGTATACCATCCAGATACACAAATAAACCAATTCAAATCTACATCCAACATTAGCGGAAATAAACTGTGGTCTGTTCGCCAAGCATGTGTTGTTAACTAATCATGAAATCGAATATTATTTTTATTCGCTAATTTCAATTCTACTTTTGATTTTAACCTTCTTTCACAAGCGACGATTTGAACGAGATACCGTAAAACGTCGAAATACGAGCCCGTAAATCGTCTTCTTTGCGAGATGCGCCTTTTTTTAGATTACTTTTGCAAACTTAAGAGGTGGGCTTCTTTTCAAGACCAATGCTGCAAATATTGAAACTGACGACTATAAATCAGTGAGCAAACCTACTAGACAAGTTTTTCAACCACGAAATATGCTTCAAAGTTAAATGATACTCTTAAAAGAAAAACACCTCATTGAAGACGTTCATAGGTTTCTTTTCGAGAGCTTTTGCAAACTCAAGAGGGGGCTTCTTCTCGAGATTGAGCCCACTGGACTTCTTTTCACGGTTTCACGGTATTACTTTAATTTCTACAATTCCAATCAGTCTACTTTTGATTATAATTCTCTTTCACAAGCGGCGCATTGAAGACCATATCCCCCTTTCAACAACACCACAGCAAATTTCTACCAAAGCAGTAACTTCGCTAGTTAGCTGAAAAGCACTTTTGCTCTTGGGTTGCTGTTGTCCGTTTTGGCACCTCAAAAAAATTCGACAATACTTTTCAAAATGGCCGCACGCAAACAAAATATAGTTTAAACTTCAAGTCAAACAAAATCACTTAGAATTAGCGGTTCTGTGAACACCGAGAATTATCGTATAATAACTGCCAATACGGATCACGGCAATGAGTATACTTAGCCCTCTCAGCCCCAAACACGCCATATGGCGTACTGCTGAATTCTCCTAAACTGTCTATCTAGTTTCCCTGTAAACAGGTTGGGAGAATTTTGTTCATCATCTTAGACAATTTGCTTAGTATTATTTGCTTTATTATCATTACCAAACAACTTATTTTGTGTGGATAATGTAAGGAGAATTCACATACTGATAAACTGGCTGGGGCTGAAAGGGTCAAGTTCTACTTTGGAGCAAACTTGATTCTCAGCCGAAGATAAACTGTTACGATAGTTACTGTTTTGAACAGATCTCATTAGCTTTCACTCCAGCAGCAGAGTATGGTTTGGGCACCAAATTTCTTGTGCATTGCACTTCAATAGAATCTAGTGTTGAGGGTAAATAATTGTTTCGTATTGAATTCACTTTCAATTCTCAGCCTATCTAACTAATATATTCAGTTGTCTAAGTTAAACAACAGCGTGTTAATTACTGGAACAAGCTGTGTGATTAAGAATATTTATTTGCTTTTGATGACCAACCGATCACCTCGGTAATACTCCCGCACAGGGAACTTTTATTGTTCTAAACAATGTGTATTAGGAGCGAGGGAACGCATAAAAAAACTGAAAGATATAGTCAAGTTTTCTGGGGCGCTCTCCATTTTATGATCTGGCTGGTTGGCTGGGGAGGTCAACTTTTCAACTTAAACGCGCCTATCTACCGGAACTAATGCACAAGAAGCTCCTTCACAACTCATGTGTCCAACAACCTGACAAAAATATAAATTTACCTTGTGTTCTGCTCTTGTTTTGCGAGCGGGTTTCTTCCAGATTCGAACGATCGACAAGCCGCGCGGCCAGGCTTTTGTGGGATTGGGTACGAAAATAATGATCGTAACGATCCGACTTATTCCGAACGCATCCCGAGTTTTTCAATGTTCCGAAGATCTCCGAACTACTCTCGTACCCAAGACCTACAAAACCTAGGCTGCGCGAGTTTGTAGAACACAAAGTAAATTGATTGTTTTAACACTTTACTGGACACCTACGAGATGTAGGAGATCTTTGTGCTGCTTCTGGACACATCGACTCTGTCCAGGTTCTGCCTCTCCGGCGGGCAAATCCCGGGGATTTGGTGGGTTGTGGCGGGGGGAAAACACGCGCTCACGCCTTGCCTACCAGTTCCCTCGGACAAGCCGGCCACAACAAATGGAAGGCGCCCTCAGTTGTCACTTCTACTACCTTGAGATTCTCATTTTTAAAGGCATTTATTACTTCAAAACATTTGTTCTAACACATCTTGCTCTGAACCTTGGCGATTTTTAAAGCTCTGCACATTCAAAAGTGCATAATTTCTCAACAACCATACGCAGTGCGCCAACCCATGACATACGTGCGTGTGTTACGTGCGCGTGTGTGCGTGTGTTACGCGCGCGTGTGTGTGCATGCATGGGCGCAATATCCGTGTATTTAACACAAACATTAAAGTGAAAACATCTTTCTATAAATATCAAAAGGAAGCTAAGAAATAAGTTATGAACTTGAAAAGTTGTTTCAGTGTGGTTACACAGGTTAATGTCCTGCAATATGTCTATTTGAGAGACTTATTCTTCATCAACAAGCAGGCGTTTCCCACCTGCATCTGATCACTTACCAAAAAAGAAAACTATGCAAGGCACTACCAAATACTCACGCGCTCCTCAAACCGATTACTGATGCTATCTTACACTACAATGCTTTGTAATTTTTACTAACACTACCGCATCTCCTTTTCTACGAAAAATCTTTGAAAGAGAAAAGCAAAATACGAACTCTTTAACACGAAATTATGTATACGCCTTGCGGTCGCCCACCGTGTTAATGAGAAAATATATTTCTTTTTTTAAAGAGTCCAAGCTTAAACTCTAAATTGCTTCCTCAAACTACAGCTGGTGAGAAAGACCATTAACGCGGTTAGGATAGCTGGTGATTTCATTTTCATTGTACAACATTCGCAAGAAACAAAAACATTGATAGAATATTTCGCCAAATAAATAAAAGTATTTAAAATAATTAACCATCAACTATTAATCACCAAAACTCGAATCCGTTACTATCAAATCTTGTAAAAACATTAAACGTTATGTCAAGAGTATCATTGAGACATCAACCATTGACAGGGACTGAAATACAAAACCTAAAGCCCTGTTTACACGGTACAAACTAACCCGGGTTCGATCCGGCTTAAAACTAACCCGGGTTAGTTTCTGTCGTGTAAACACTGCTAACCCGGCTTTGACCCGGTTAGTTTAAAAAAGGGTCGTGTAAACACAACCCGGATTAGTTTTAACCCGGGTCAAACCCGGGTTAGTTTGTGACGTGTCAACAGGGCTCAAGTGTCTATACAAAACTTGCATATCCGGTGTTTAAAAATGCAGGACAAGAAATTAATAGACCGATCTTCTCGGCTGCACTAAACTTATGACGGACTGGTAACAAAACTGTATATAAGTGCTTGTTATATGGCAAAGACACGTTTACTGTCAATGACCTAAGCGCGTGCATAATCGAATGAGCAAAGTAAAAAATTTCCGCTTGTAATTTTTGGAAAAAAATGATTATAATCAAATACTTATACACCTCGAACGTTCGGTCTTTGCGGAAATATCAAAATTCGCCCTTGACGTATTGACCTCGCTATCGCCCGGTCAACACAGCAAGGTCTCAGTTTGATATTTCCCGTACAGACCTCACTCTCGGTTAATACGTAGTTAATATCAGACTGGTTGGGGCAAATAATAGCAAAGCCAACGGTTAATTCCGTTCTGCTAGATTTCATATCTATTACTATGGTTGTAATTCTGTCGCATCCACGCACACCTGAGGGAGGGAGGGAGAGTCGAGTCTACCTGTTGGCGTCGAAATACGGGTTGACGAACGAGAATCCTCTAAACTGGCCTTGGTTCATCGACTGCAGTAGATCTTTGTCCGTGGGGGTGAACCGGGGTGGCTCCATTGTAAAATCAGGGTCAAAGTTGCTTGTGTCACTTGGTGAGCGCTGAAATTACAAAGTCACAAGGCATAAGTACGATACCTATTTGCCAAAATTAGTTGCCGTACTTGAATTTCTACACGCGAGTTTACGGTATCATTGGATTCTTTCTAAACAAATTAAACTCTCGTTTTGTTTTTCTGTTGTTCTATTCTCGGGAACATATTTTTTTTCAAGCGCTGAACTTTATTGTATTCGCCTCAGCAAAATCTTTGCCTAATCGCAAAATACGAAGTTTCCCAAATTGCACAGTTTAAGTATCGTTAAAAAAAAAATAGGAGTACAAATGTACAGCCTAAAAAAATGTTTGATTGTTGTAACTCGGAGCCAGGTAAGGTCGACGGACTTGGAAACAAGAATGCTTTTAACCGTTTACCATTTGCACGGAAAATGAAAATTTTCGGTTGGATATTCAAATGATGAAGCTCATTTCATTGATTGGGATATTTTCGGAAAAGATGGAAAATTCTTGCAAGTCTACTCTTTTATGCCATTCCAACCGAGACGACTGGCATGACTGCGCTATTCGGTTCATTCCATCCCAACTGTTTTTTCTGTCCATGCGAATTAACCTCCAAAGCAGACACCTTACTTCCTTCACAGCACAATTTGTGACGTCATGATGTAATAGGACAATACCTGACCATTTTGCTAATGTACATTTTTGCTAGATCCATTTCCTTGTGGGGGCTAAAAGTCATTACTCGGTCAAATTTTGGCTTAATCATTCAACATAAGCATTGCATTTGGCCCACACAAGGGAATGGAGCTAGCAAAAACTTGCATTAGCAAATGGTGTCTTGTCTACACACACATATACAACCTACCGACTGAGCCAGAACATACATGCTGGCTGATTACTGAAAAAGAACACTTGCTGTTTTCTTAAAATATACATAACGAGTTCAGAACGAACTTAATAAACTCACCACTTCCGGTACGAACGGTGGGGGCAGCTTGCGAGCCTCCAGCTTTACCCAATCAATGGACTTGAAGAAATCGTGGCCTCGGATGTTGGGGTGGGTACCAGCTTTGTAACCAAGCCTATCCACTGGAGTTCTTTCAAAAAGCTGCATAACAGCAACAAAAGTATTGTAAACGGACATTCACGTGCCTTTCCTCACATTATCTGATCGTGTTTCCGACTACCGGTTTCTTAAAGGTTTTTACTGTATAAACTACAGTTCGGCTACTGATAAAAATCGTTTCTAAACCAAAAAAATATATATATAATTTTGCGTGTGTTAATATCAACCAATCAGTGATCGTCTTGTGTTACTATGACAACACCCGCCTTTGCAGTCGGTGACAGTCGCTTTGCATCGATTGCTTGTTTGTTTGTAGTTTATATGACAAAAATAATATGATGGGCGCTCGGAGATATGGAGTTTAAACACGATATCTCATTCGTGAGATATTTATTTACTCGAAGACAAATTCCACATCTCCGCTCGTTCATTAACGTGTTATTCTCTATTTGTCAAATACTGTGCACAGCTATTTTCATCGTGATCGCGTTTACAGGAGATGTAGGGCAACCTAAACCCGCTTGCTGGGGTGAGGTAACAAGAGTCTCTGTAGGCTCATATTACAGCAACAAAGCCCACCAAATTCCGAACAAAATGGCTTCTCGTTATCAAACCTGGCTAGTATTTTAGCAAGTATATCTCACAAATTTCGAAACTTTTGAGGATGAAAACTGATCAAGTGATAGCATCAAAAACGTTTAGGGCGGAAGGGTGACCCCTCCATGGTCACAAAGAGCATTTGACTCCTATTGCTAACATATCACACAACAAACCAGCCAAACAATTCCCCACAAAACACTCGATACCTGTACTAAGCACGAGACGGCCAGATCTGTGATCCACTTGGGGTAATGAACTTTGTCTTTGCAGATCGAATCAAACAGATCATCTTCATCTTCTCCAGCAAACGGCGACTGTGAAAATCATACAATTATAACGATTAGTAAATCAGTGGGACTTCACTTACTGCCAAACCGTCAGACATTTCGTACAAATGCACACTCTATTTACATGTATCGATCTTTGATACACCCATATCTCACTTATAGTCCACCTACTTGGGAACATGCCTCTTAGGCACATCCGTATAAATCCCTCCTCTTGCAGAAACAAGTGCCGATAAGATGAATTTCTTTTGCTGACAGAAACGAGCGTGCTGTTCTTCCATTTTTAAAGCGAATGTTATACAGATGCTATTATCAAGTTCTTGGATTTTGAACGACTAAAATAAAGAGCACTATGAACTATTTTCTTCATCTGCCTGCCCACAGGTGTACACTACTAACTGTAATTCCTGATCCAGGCTGGAAAAATATACCTACACTTTAGCTTGCGAAAGTTGTATTGATTTGATTAATCAAGGAATTACGACCGAAAACTTGGACACATCTGCATTTCAAAAATCCGGAGCCAGTTGCAAAGTAGTGCTTCAATTTTTTTTATTTTCTGTTCATTACAGAAAACACTTTCCCTTCAACAAATATTGTAACTTTATGTATATCAGCTGTCCAGTCAATACTTTGTACAGCTCTTCTGTCCAGTCAGTTAGTACTTTGTCTAACTCTCCTGTCCATTCAACAAATGCTGTACGTAAGCTGTACGACATATAACATATAAGTACCTGTCCAATCAACATCTCGTACAACAGGACACCAAATGACCACCAGTCAACGGATGCGTCATACCGCCATCCCTTGAGGATCTGTGGAGCAATTACAAATGTTGTCACTTTTGTTCAGTAGTGTACGTGTCCAGTGGTGTAATAATAATAATAATAATAATAATAATAATAATAATAATAATAACAATAATAATAATAATAATAATAATAATAATAATGACTTTAATTACCGAGGGTGACACGTGACAGTTCTGATAAACTTATGACCCTCTATTACAGTCCACAACACCGGTATTAGCCTACTCCTATCGGCAAGTGTGTGGGTTCTTTAAGTCCCCCGGTAGAACGTCGAGAGACTAGACCAACGTCTTAATGTCTCTGTCCACGGACGATGTGGCGAAAGAAGGTCGGCCAAAGTTCAACCCTCGACCAAGGCCGGGGATTGAACCTGGGACCTTCTGGTTGATAGTCAGAGATTCTACCAACTGTGCCAAACTCGCACACAACCGTGTACACGTCTAGTCGAGCATGTATACCATCCAGGCTTACCACTGCTAGAACTAAAATATTTTTCAAGGGAAGATAATGAGCCCGATAATAGTTGAGTTATTCCAAAATGACACGTGATGGTCATAAACGCCAGTTTACTTCTAAAGGTTCTGAATGATATTCAACAAAAGACGAAATGCCTGAACGGTGAAAAGTTGTCAGGATCAATGCTTTAATGCGGCCGGATGGGACAAGTTTTCCGTTGGCTGAAGTGGAGAAAGAACATACATGGCCGCGTGGGGAGGTGAATATATAACAATAAGCCACTTCCCCAAAATGTACAGAACAAGGTTAAGGTTTCAGCTGGCGGGCCAAGACAATTTGTAAACAGGACAGATTGGGAGAAGAAGGTGAAAAGATTGACAATCTCTGAGAGAAGATAAACGATAAGACTTCAAAAGTATTACAGAACATTGTAATCAGGGATTATGGTCACCGGCAAATTCCTACTCTGATCTGCGCATGATTGGGAAACTGGCTGATTTTCAGTTTTGAAAACAAGAAGATGAGATTCGTTTATTGCAGGAAAATAGTATAAAATATATCATAAGCATGCGCAGTACAATAGATTTGCCTAAGCCCATGAGGGTCCCCAAACTGATGTGTATTTGCTGTTTTGCATAATGAAACAAGTTCATGTACCATGAAGGTTCGCACTCTTTTCATCTCTTGAAATTCCACAACTTTTTAGTGACCTTTAGCAGTTTTCCATGACCTAATCTTAACCGTCTTTTCTTGACGATACCAAAAACTAATCTCAATTCGAGCTTTTTCAATGCAGCTACAAACTGTTCAAGATGGAAAATTGATTTAGTCTTTAGGACGTGACTCAAGTCCAGCTTGTGTTTGCTTAGAACTTGTTCATAAAAGTAAACTGACCCATGTTATAATACAGTAATTTTCGTTTTCCATAACTTTCCATGATCCAAATTAAAATTGATGGTTCTCCTGGCCTAGAAAACGAGTTTATAAATTGCATGACTTTCCAGGTTTTTCATGATCCGTAGGTGTGGCGCACAGTCACGTGCTGTAGAACTGAGAGTAATATACAGCGATTCTGTACTTACCTCTGGGGCGATATAATCGGGCGTGCCACAGAATGTGGTCGTTTTGTAGCCGTCCATAATGTTCTCTTTGCACATTCCAAAGTCCGCTATTTTTACATGACCATCTTTATCAATTAAAATATTGTCAAGCTTCAAGTCTCTGTGAATAAAATATATACAGTTGTCAGTTAAATTATCCTATCTCTAGACTTACTACCGATTTCTTCTCCCTCAACCTTTTCTAAAATAACGCAAAAAATTATTAGGCAACTGCAGGGTTGCCATCCGTCAGGTTAAAAAAATTCCCTGACTTTTTTCCAAACAGCTTCATTTCCCGTGCCCTGTCTATGGTAACTTGAACAAATAAAAATTAACAAAACAATCATTATTTGGGGTTTAAATGTGATGTCACATTCAAAACATCAATAAAAATGAAAGCTTGCGCATGTCTGCCTAATACTAAAATTCCTTGACTTTAAGCAAGAATTTCAAATTTTCCTGACCGAATATAATATTCCCTGACTATTCCCTGTCCTATGGCAACCCTGAACTACCTTGTCCAGTTAGCTAAGAACTATATTTTCTGTCTATCATACTTCTTGTATTCATAAATGGAAACTGCAAAAGAACGTAGTCTGTAGTACTAAATAAAGAGATCATGTTACACTCAATAATCTATGTTCGCTTTACTGTACATGTAGACCTTCATAAAAATATCGTATTTTAGCGGCCGAAGGGTCTCCTAAACGCCTGATAAGAGAAGGCAGTATAAATCCACGTTCAGAACATGTCTAATGTATCAATTTAATGGAAATATTCTTAGATACATGTATTGGCTATGGCCACTTCTTTAGAATAAAATTTTAAAAAAATTGTGAGCACGTATTATAGTAACATCTAAATGCAACTCTGATCGCCTGCTGTGTCTAATGAACAACTCCATGCAACAACAAAATTACCTGTAGATAATGCCCAGTTCATGAAGAAACTCAAGCCCGCAAATAATTTCTGCTGCATAATATCTGAAACAAAAGCACAAGAAATAAGAACAGGTCTTTCCGTTAACTTTTTTATAATAGCGAAACTAAAGGAGTGATTACTCATGATTACTTGGTGCCTAAATTAAAATTTGATTTCTTTGACTCCAACTTTCTAATTTGTTTTGCCGACCTTGTGTGGTGTACATGTAGGAGCAAAGACAAATGGCAAGGTGGTCTTCAGAATGAATTTTGGGTTTCACTGCTGAAGTGCATCCACGTTGTTCTGGAGTATATACAAACATATAATAAAATTTTATATCACTCTATTTGTGAAACTAAATTGTGGTACTAAATTCAACTTTAGCAATTAGAAAAGTAACGGAGATCACAAAAATAATTTACAGATAACAAATGTATCTGCTTTGTAACAAATACACAATGAACTTGTCTAAAGGGGAGCAACACTCGGTATTTCAGTTGTGATTAGGGGGATTGGAGAGAAGATTTAAAAAGGGTAAAAAAGTTGTTAGAACGCAACAAACACTGCTTCTAAGCGAACAAGCGCCACTCCCTGGATAACGTACAAACTGGCGTTTGTCCAATAAATATTAACTCCAAAAGTTAATTTTGAGACTACAGGTCTAAAATAAAAAAAACCCTAATTTAAGTTCCTTCAAAATTAACAACTTGTCCCCCATCACTTTTCACCCCAAATTATCTCAAAAACTTCTCGAAATATTTGCGAATCTTTATCAACTTGGGTACTGTGTCGCTATGATTCAATATTTTTATTTCCATAAACTGAAACCAAGATATCTGCAGATAATGATGTGATTGTGCCTGAAACGTCAACACGACTTGTTGCTCCAAAACAAAAGAAAAAGAACTGTGAGTTTGAAGCAAAACTGATTGTACAATAATTTGGTTAGCTGATTTAAATGCAATCACTCCTTAAACGACTGTTACACAGTTAGAAAACGAAATTCGTGAAATATATTTGGCAAGGACAATCTATACCTGGCTCTCTTTTCATCAAACTTGCCGCAAGCCTGAATATGGAACATGAGATCTCCTCCTCCAACATACTCCATCACAAAAAACAAGTGCTCCTAATTCATAAGAAAGAGACGACCATAATAAATAAAGGGAATCTAAATGAAGAACTCACCTGCATAAATATAATAATTATAGTAATAAATTATAACTACCGTAAATACATGTAGTCTCGCAGGATGCTGAACTATTCAATACTTATAGTTAAACTGAGTTTCCATTTACATGTCAAAGTATCTTAGGTCCAGGTTAAAAGTCTATCTTAGCATGCATCAAACTTAGTTACAGTTCATGTAGATACAACCGAAATTAATTAAGTTCGACATTTGAGTTAAACATCAAACTTCTTTCGGTTGACTGAAATTCACTCACTCTTATGCCCTTATAATCGACATCTCCAGTTGATTAGAACGACTGCATCAGTGGAAACTCAATCAGTCGATCTTAATTGGGATAAACGTTGAACTTGACATACGCTTTTAAAATTGTTGAGTTTAGTCGATGCATGCTGGGCCTTTTTCTATTTCTGTATAAACACGAAGTTCTACTATAACATACCTGCCAACATTTGGAAATCACAAATCAGGACACTTTCACTGATCATTGCTTTA
>JAOEJI010752921.1:0-14356 GCA_025448255.1 Umimayanthus chanpuru
CTCCTCCTCCTCCTCCTTCTTCTTCTTCTTCTTCTTCTTCTTCTTCTTCTTCTTCTTCTTCTTCTTCTTCTCCTTCTTTTTCTTTTTCTTCTTCTTTTTCTCCTCCTCCTCCTCCTACTCATCATTACCATCATGTACTGCGCAACCTCCAACTCTTAAGCCTGCGTAAACAAACTGACTGGGGCCTGTTGAATTTTGGGTTCAACCCTCCAGGTTTAAAGTCTCCTCAGTTAACTTCATATCCTCTGTTTCTGACTGACTGAGCATATTCACTTATCGTGACAGGATTAGTTAAAGAAACGCTGTGTTCTAGTTCTAACGGCATGCGCATGCGCGGTAGTCTCCCACACAGCCGTTCTTGTTTAACAATAGGAACCTATCGCAGCTACGACTGGAACGTCAACGAAGACGGCTGCTGAAATTTTAACTTCCTGTTTTCGCTTTGTTTGTTCGTAAAACTCATTTGTTTCTGTTTAACTTTGCGTGAAGCTGTGTACATGTGTGAACATGAAAAATTAGAAACTTTAGTTTTGAAGGCGCATGAAGATTGCAACAATACAAATATTTTGTTGTTCACGTTCTCTAGGGAACCAAAATAGTGAACATCGGACGTTCTCTTTACCGTAGACGACGATGGAAAGGTGTCCAGCTTGTTGCATTCCCACGTGAAGTTATTGTATTTTGTAATGAAGTTTATTGTTTTGTTAACGTTCTCGTTGATGTTTGCGTCCTTGTTGCGTGAGGTCTCTAATAATATAACAATAACAATAGCGATAACGATAATGATAACGTATGCAACATAGAGCCTGCCGCCGGCCATCTTTGGTATTTACACATATAACAACATTGGCTTCTTCACCTCGTTTGATTATTGTAAGAATATATAATGTACAAACATGTTTTGAGTATTTATCTAGAACAAAGCGACTCTTGAAAACAAGCAACTTTTAAAAATTTTGGTGGCAACTTTTAATATTTCAGCAACTTTAGAGCAACTTTTGGGTGTATTGACAAGCAACTTTTCCTGAATTTACTAGCACAATCTACTTATGCCTATTCAATGCAACCTCACGCCTGTCCCACGCATAGGAAAAATCCCACGCATTTGTTCTATTTCTCACGTATTTTCAAAAAATACCGTTCATATTATGATCATTTCAAAATTATATATAGAAAACTCTAACAAACAAGATATCAGAACAATAACATTGACAATAACATCAGAAAAACTATATGTTGATGCAAAGAAAGCAACAACAAAGTACAATAATCTTAATTCTAACAAGGACAAATAAGTCAACCAACAGTTATGTTTTACATAAAATTCGTTTATCAAAGTCTGAGTTCTAATATATGTACTTACATATAACAGTATGAGTGTATATTAGAGTGTTCCTTCATATTTTAATAGGTTTACTTTGACTCTGACTATTATTTGGCAGAGGACCAAGTTGTTGATATATAATTACTGTTCGTCTGACTATGGTATGTGGAATTTCGAGAAAATCCGGTCCCGCACCTAACGTTTTTGAAAACTTGGCAACTATGGTTGTTTCAGGTGCAAACCTTCTGATATGTTTAATGCCGCGGTAATTTCAATGTTGTGTTTGTTTCAAGTACCGAGTTAAATGCAGTTCATTGAGTGAGGAGTTTGTTATTCTTATTTTTTGTCTGCCCTTTTTATACGTTTCTTTCCCGCCCGAATTATATCCCACCCGGATATGACGGATATAAGCCCGCCCTTGTATCAGGATGGTAAAGGGTTTTATCGTGATCCGTTATTAGGACTCAAAACCCTGTTATCGCGATGCGTTATTGCTTCAAAATTAAGTCCTTGATTCGTTATGAGACCAAAACATTGTTCGTGATTCGTGATTTTTAAAAAAAGCCGTAAAGCTGTAACCGTGATCTGTTATAATGTCCAAAATAAAGTCGTGATTCGTTATCTCATACTCCCTTTACCGCCCTGTTGCATAAGCCCACCATAAACCCATTAAGACGCTTGTATAAGCCATGGCCTTAATCTGGCATTTTACGGTATAAATAATGCCATGTATTACTTCGTTCACCTTGCACACTTATCTCATTATTATTCTACATGTTTCTGTAGCGTTTGGAGTCCTTTTGTCCACGATTTGAAGACACCAAATGCCACATAATCAGGTACTGAATGACAATGAAACTAGAATGCAAAGGTATTATTTAACAGTACTTAACTCGCTCAATAAGAACATTTCTACTAACCAACGTTTCGTTACTTTTAGCTCGCTCTAGACATATACAGTGAAATTCTGGATTAAAGCGCAGGGCTTATACAAATTCATATAAAGCGATTTTTGATCAGCTTTACATGGGTGGGCTTATATCCGGATGAGCATTAATTCGCGCAAAAAAAAAAAAGTTTGAAAACAAGCAGATAAAAAATAAGAAAGAAATTCCTTTCGTAATAAACCATATTGGATGGGCTTATTTTCTGGTGGGTTTTGATCCGGAATAGACCCAGTTCACGGTTGTCAAGGGGCACTATGGTCGAAAAACCTCATTTTGCTCACTCATTCCCTGCATGTAATTTTTGCCCTGATTACCCATCATGCACCTACCACCGTGAAGGTCAGCTCTACGGCCTGTATATGTATACCGTATTTACTCGATTAAGCGCCGCGGCACTTCTTTAATTTTTGTATTTTGTGGTGCGGCGCTTATTCCGGCGGGGCGGCGCAAAATCGAGTAAATACGATACGTTAGTATAGATTTTGCACATGGATTCGTTGGTGCGAGTCTCAAAATTAGAAAAAAGATCATAGTTTTAGAGACCTCCTCACCATTTTATTTGTGTTGGGAGGAAGTCAAGACGTTTGATTTCTGAAGCAACCTAACCTTTTTTTGGGGGGGGGGGAGAAGAAAGGGTTGCACGCCCCCATCCCCTCCTAGAGGAGACATACAACATTTCATTTGACATCAAGTATCTCCTAATAGAGCAAGAAAAATATTGCATGCATATTCTAACGTATTCCGTAAAGTTTATTTCTGCCAAGAAATCTCAAGTATATACACCCAATTAAAATCTCTAGCGATACTTCAAGCAAACTTGACCTAACATGGGGTAGTGAATGAGGAAAATATCGAGTCAGGGCTGAGAGCTTTGTTCTCTTCCTTATTCGAATTTTTCTGCTTGTGAAATATTGACCATTGGGGATAACTGTAAGTGAAGCCGTTATACTTGATTGTGTATTCCACGAACACGCCTTGGGCTTGCGTAGGAGAAGTACGAAAAGGTCGTGAACTTCTGAGGCAGTGTATTGCCGGCGCCGAGTGGGATATAGTCATGAATTGACTCACGCTTTGAACAGTCAATAGATATGAGCTCCTCGGAAACCAAAAGTGGACAATCGAGCGGGAGGAATTTGCCCTTTTAACTGTTTTATCCAAATGATTTCACTGCTTTCCCGAGGAATTCGAATAATCTCATCTACTCTGTCACTTCCGGTGGTACTTTTCCGCTTTGTATATTGTCTTAAGCATGTGTACAATGCAAGGTCGTTTCCTGTCAAAGCCTTACAAATAGCTGACCATCACACTTACTTTATTCAGTTTTGGAAAATCCGCACCTGATCAACCCAGCCCGATCCACCGAACTTTAGTTGTAGACACCGGTTGTCCGAGAACTTCTTTCACAAGGATATCAATTGTAAGTTGTCATTTAGTAGTAGTAGTCTCATACTGGAAGATTGGTTTGGAAAAATACTGTTTTTTCTGCGTTGGTGAGTAAGCTGAATAGTCATGAATATGGGTTTTGATATCGATCAACGCTTGTGGAAAGATTTCGCCGCAAGGTCTGGTGTAAAGCTGGGATTTCGGGCGTTGTCTCGTCAGAGCACTATGGTCAGAGCAAACTAGTGTTCCACACCACCAACATATTACTTTACTAGCGTTATAGATTTACCGTTTTCATTGTTACTGAACAGTATAAATGCCAGCCATTTTCGTCAAGTTCCAAAATTCTGCAAACAGAAAAGATCGGGTCTCGGTTTCTCAAATGGAATGGACAGCGCTGTCAACGGCGGATATTTCATATCCAGTGGACAAAATGGCCTGATGTGATATGTTATAATTATTTTATCCATTGGTCCACCCTTTGAGTAGATCTTTTGGTTCTCTATGATTATAAATGTGAACAGAACGCAACAATACCTGAATTTTACCTACAAGCGCTTATAAACATTAACTAGTAAAGAGGTTAATGAAAAATTTACTTTCAACACAGGTTTGGAGAAAGAAAGCAATCATACACGCAGTTTTCACTTAATTCAGCAAAAAGATTCTAGAAAAACCAGTAATTTCCACAACAAAGCCGTTCACCAACTGATTTGTCACAGTGATTGAGCAACACCTCTCATTAGCATTTTCTTTTGTTTCAGTCAATTCACTTATTCAGTGGTGCTACGGTTTCACAAGATGTACAAACTTTTCAATTCAGGAGCGATGCTGTCCGGACAGAACTACTCACAGTAAGTCTAAAAGTCTTTTTTAACTAAATGGAACTCGAGGAAATTGCAGAAATTATAGAGGATCGCGAAATAATTGATATTTGTCCAGTCTGCTAGGCCGATGAAATAAGTTTTTTAAAAATATTTCAATATAGACTAACCTCTGATAATGACCCTGTGTTGTATAGTTATAGATTTATAACTTTGGATAGGGTAGTAATTTAAAAATGCTATGCAGTGGCCAGTGGTCAAGTCTAACATTTCAGACCAGCGGCTTTTTTGGACAATTTTAAAACTTGCAGCCGGTTGTCCTAGTACTCCTCGGACAGGCACAGCTGTCAGTTGAAACCGATTTTGCTGCAGGAGCGAGAATTTGGTTTACTAAACAACTACTAAAAATGTTAGATCCAATTATGAATCCACAAATAAAGATACAAGATACTTCCGTGTTTCTCAGATAGCCTTAGCACATCTCTGAAATCTGAAGAAAAAGTTTTTCTCCAGAGTTTAACTTTTCCAATATATATCCTGCTTACGATTCTACATGTATTATTTCACGTTCTTCCATATTATTGTTACGTAAAATCTATTCCTTTCTTGTTGTCTCCACGCAAACTATTATCCCACTCCTCTGCTAGTGGTCCCTGAGTCAGCGTGAAGGATGCCTTTTGCAAGATTAAACAAATCAATTAACTGCTGTATGATACAAAAGAGAAAGCATCTCAGCTATTTCCAGTTTTCACAATAGTTTTGTTCGCGGTTATGCAGGTTTTTAAAGATTACGAAACAGGTCAGAAACCCCGTTACTCCTTGTTCAAAAAATGCAGTTGACATGCGACCTTTTCACACAAATGTTCCATGCTTTGCTTACTTTAAAATTTAAACATTTTTTAAAAACTGAATTTGATTTATGTGGTGATTTCACACATGACAGATTACAGCTGTTAATGAATAGCTATGACCAACATGACGCCATTGTGTTCAGCACAATAACTAACCGCTTAATGGATTACTGTGGGCCACATCATATCGCAGTATTTGGACAGGTGCTACTTGTATACAAGTATTAAATGCGAACAATAAAAAAAAACCTGTTCCAGTTTATTTTAAATTTGCTATAAACATTACTTTGAAAACCTGTACCACTTCAATTGCATCGTATATTGCACATCTGCATGAGATATTGCACGGACCATTCGTTTCGACGACTGGTTCCTCTGATTAAAGGAACTTTTATAACAAAACTGGTCGAGCATCCGCCGGAAATCCACGGAACGGATAAACTGATATATTGCACGGTTATAAAGATTATATTTCAATTTTCGAAGGAAACATTTGCCACACAAGACTGAGAATTCTGAGAACCTTTTATGAGTTTTTATAGACCACTGGTCCTTTGCATTTTTAAAAGCAGAACGTGGCGGTGCGGTGCAACTCTAGTGTTGCGTGTCACGAAACTTGCCAACATTCAGTTGCCGTTTGACGACAACATATTACGTGCCGTAATGTTAGCTCAGTTTGTTAGTGTGGCTTTCGGAGCTGTAAGTCCCCTGCTCGATTCTCGGTGACTCCAACGACTGCTTCGACCTTCTTATGACGGACGGAGCACTGACAGAGGAAGGGCCGGGGGCAAAGTGCGCACCGATGGCCACAAGTTTATCAGTTAATTGCTGTCACGTGTTACCCTCGTTAGAGAGAGTTGCTTATCTTTTACCATCAATTAACCTTCAATATACAAAACACTGTTATTGCAACAAACGTTTTGAAGTTTAATAGACCATCGATTTGTTGTTAGTATTTTTTTCAGAAATATCCAAGTTTTCAGTTGCGATGTCAATTTTATGCTTTGACGTTCATATGACAGGCACTCGGTTATCTTGTAAGTAACAGAAAAAGTAATTGTATTATTCGAGGTCGTTTTAATAACCCCTGACTATGCAAATTCCTTTTAAGGAAAAATAAACAAAGTTTTGACAGCTTTGTATATCGTTGAAAATCTGGTCTTAAAAAGATTATCCGGCATTGTCGGCTGATGGTCAATATGCAATATCGACATGGAATGAAAGTCAGTTTCATTGCACTCAGGTAGAACCCAAACGCTAGTCAAAGGGCTGACGCTGGAGACGTGAGCGTCACACCAAACCTTACGGAAAAAACATACCATTTTAACCATTTTCAAAACTAGTTTGCCAATCTAACTGTAAATCCTAAAAACTAACTATAAACTTTAGTTCTAACCCTCAAACTATTCGTAGCCCGAATCCTAACCTTACTTGAACCAACAATTGAACATTTATGGATTTGCCTTAGCAGCGACTAGTTCCAACCTCCGGGCAAATTAAGGAAACCTTTTAGGGTCCACAGACTTTTAATTAGTGAAAACGATACCCTTGTGCAGACTATTCAAGCAATACGTAGTCCCAATTTTAGAGTCAAAAGAGGAGTACCGCCCAATCCCTTCTCCCACCCCGAAAGTACGTCAAACATCCAGTGCAGTGGCAGCTGCGTTTTGGGATCGACTGCCTGTCAATAGAAGAACTCTGAAAACGTTACAAATTTTTTAAAAGTCCCAAATGAATATATTTTTTGCGGCTTTCAGGCTTTCGTATCAATATATATTATATTATAATATAGTGTTTATGTTTTTCTTTTTATGGTGTTTTTCTCTTTCGGAGATACTGGCTTAGCACCCATAAGTCACGTGTGAACTGCACTTACTAAATTCCGAAGAGAAGTAAACTAAGTTTGTATTAGACTTTCTCAAAAATCCTTCGCCCATTCACTATATACTCGGTCGCTCTCAGTGCTCAATTTCTTTTTTCTCTTGAAATTTTGAACTCGACTTGTGGCAAGTCTAAGTTTGATTGTACATATGCGACACGCCACTAGCACTCCGAATCGAATCTCGGTACGTTGAACTTGATTTTGATTGAGAAATTACCGAAAACTGTGCAAATATCCCGGTGCTTTGTCATACCTATGCTGCAATTGCAAAAAAAATAAGGTTAGTTTGGTGTATGCTATAAATAATGTTTGGCTTTCCTTATTGTTATTCGCGAAATGTTTCCGCGCACGCTGCAATATTGATCATTTGTTGTTTCAGGTTGTAAATTATATAAGCCCAAACAATATTTCCGGAGCCGCCAATCAAGATCGGAAATGCAGTCGTCATGCGTTTTTGGCAAAGACTTGAGATGGACGCATTATAATAATTCTTCTTGTCGCTATCTTTCCGTTCTTCTAACCTTTGACATGGAACTGATTTTTACTCAAATCATATATAAGTTCGAGAACAGCTGACTATCTGAGAACAAGCAGTCGATGTTCACATTGCAAGAGTCCAAAGTTTGTTTTTTTCAAAAAGATCCACTTGAAGAACTGATCCTGAAGACCAACTTGTGTGATTTTTCAAACAAAGTTTTGGAAAACTTTTTTTTTTTACTGAAGTGAAGGATCTCGCCAACAGGTACCAAGATTATTCGTTTTCGGAGGTGGAAGCGGAATCTTGAATCATGAATCACGGCTAAAAAAAAGTGAAAAAAAAAAATGAAGGAATCGTGAATCACATCATCTCGCAGGATGTGAATCATGAATCATGGACAAAAAAAAATAAATGAATCATGAATCATGAAGAAATTCTATAAATAAATCATGAATCATTGATCGAAAAATATCTGGGAATCACGAATTATCACACTGAAAAGATTTCGCTTCCACCCCCGATTCAGTTTAAATGAGCTTTCCGTAACATTACTTTGAGAAGAATGTTTACACCATTTCCTTGATGTTACTATTTTGTAAACCCTTTGTCTAACCACTACATACTTCAGTACATATAGTAATAGAGAGAGAACCATTCCTCTGTCAGTTCTGCCCGCATATTCTAGTTATCTGAATCTTTGCTTTGTTTGGCCCGCGGTGTACGATCTGGTTAATGCCAGAACCTTTTTAGGAAAAGACTTCGCGTCTCGGAACCTACTGGTACAAGAGAAAAGGCTTTTGGCTAAGTTTTGCTAGAAATTTGACCTACGAAGTGTTTCATTTTAAAAGTTAAAAATTGGCTTTTCAGAAAGTACGCGTTGTGAAACACGAAGTCGACCGCATACTCAGTTGTTGTAGTACCACAGGCTGCTTAATTAATGTGAATATGAGAGTATTCTCTGTTTTTCGGCATATTGAAATATGACGAATAGTTTCTCAGTTTGACTGGAAACACTGAAATGACTTCGAAAACTGAACGACAAGGCATCAATCCGCCGGATGCTACGAAAGGAATGGCCGAGTATTGAACACAACCCTTCCACAAATGACAATATGATATTTAAGCTTGATCGTCAGCAACCAAATTTTGTCGGAATCGGAATCCAGCTTCATCCATACCATCTTGCCCTTAAATTCAATTTGGTTTGTTGGCACATTTGAGTACATTTAAGCGGAATGGAATTTCTTATAAATATTTGATGGCATTTTGCTCTTGGTTAACAGAAGCGGTGTGATGCATTATGGGAACGTTCAGTCTCAGCAGTGTGAGTTGACTCCCGCCCCGCGCCGCAATCGCTCTTGATAGAGGAAGCTATATTTAATTAAATTGAATCGTTCCATTTTTCAACTCGGAAATAACATCTATTGTGTTATCCGTTGTGGCCCACTGCCCGTGGGCACTGACGTCAGAAGTATTACGTCACAGAATCATTAAGTTCCTGTGTGTGTGCGGTTGGTTCCGATTTATAGACAACTTTTTTCATTTTCTAACTTTGACTAAAATTTAGGTTGACATTCTCGGTGGCCTTATCAGATAAATCATGAAAAGTTATTTTTTTTCCAGTTAGAGAGTCTTTCTGTTTAAGGGAATAATCATTACTGAACCAAGTATTCAGTTATTAGTAGCCGCGCACTAATCACTGAAAATGAAGAACGGTTTCAATATAGTACTGAACTGAGCTTATCTCCGGTTTCCGTAGTGTTATTAAAGCAGATGAGAGTCCATGACTCCCCCACACAGGACACTAATCCATCGCAGGTTAGCCTCCAGCAGAAGCTGGTACTCAGTTATACAACTGACTCGACTGGAGTAAGTCGAGCAAAATGCCTTGCTCAAGGACTCAACACAGTGGTCAGGCTGGGTTTGAACTCACGACTTTTCATTGACCTTTGGGATAGCGAGATACTTGGAATTTTCTTCGAGAAAAACAACTTTGCTTGTTCGTGTTTATTTGAAGTAGGATACAATTGATTGAAGTGGGTTGTTGATATGAAACTGTTTGTTTACATTCTTCAAAGTCTTTACAGATATACGTGTGCACTGCACTATTTTCTATCTTGAACAAAATGAAAGTGCTATTTCTGTCAACTCAAACAGCTAATTCGGAACAACGCTATTGCATTCAGGGATTGAACTAAGGCGAAACGGAACGTAAACAAGCATTTTTCGTGGCTTGAAAAGCAAGAAAACAAGGTCCTCCTTCCTGTTTAAACTTAAGTGAGATCATCATGTCGATCAAAAGTTTACTATTAATATGAAACTTTTGCAGCATAAAAACCGCGATCATGTCTTTGACAAACATGTGACGTAATATTGAAAGCCAATTGGCCAACATGGAGCCCGTTCTGTTTATAACTTATCACGAACAATAATGATTGTCCTGATATAACATGAAAAGCAAGAAAGCTGCTTTTTCCGCTTTGCTGATATTTAGATTCTTGACTGTTTTATCAAATGAGTAATAAAAAGTGCATTTGAACGTGTTTTAATTTCTTTCCAGTCAAGCAGCCTTTCTTTAATCAGAATCTATTGGTAGCTGCGCACAGTCCATCTAAAAACAGTCAGAATCTAGAAAGATTTTTGAAGTTTTATTGTTGGGTCAGTAATTAATATGTTCGAGAAAAACAACTTTGTTTGTTCATCATGTTTGTTTCAAGCAGGAAGTGAGGTGTTTTAAAACTTAATCACACGTCAAACCGATGATCAAATAGTGAAACAAAAAATCGTGTTTGTTATTTTCATCTGGCCAGTGGATATTCAGGTTGAGATCAAATTCAAAGAGGAGTGAAGCGAGTGAGTTTACGTTTTGTTTTAAACACTTTTTACGCAGTTTTTATTTTATACTTTCAGCAGATCATTTGCTGAGTTAGATTAGATAAATTGTTTGGCATTAACATTTGAAAAACAGATTTTAGAATTTGTTGTTCTACAGTTCGACGAGTAAGCCTTGATCAACAAAACTTGATTTGATATGTTTCGTCTTCAAGTGGAGTTCGAGTGTTAACAAGCTCTTCGTAAGAGCAAAAGTCCTGTTTTGGTGTTTTGCATAACGCAAGTAATCGAATTAATACTTTTTGGTTGAAAATTCAGGGAGTTCTGCTGCTCGATTTTTAGCCGTTTTACAAACAATCTCGCTTCTCCGTTTGGTTCAGATATCAGTTCTATGCCATTTTCAGTTTTTTGGAAAACAGCTTTCAATTGTTTGTTTTGGTCAGTTATTTACGCATGCACACGAGTTTATATTATATTTCACTGAACTTTCATCCACATTATTGTTTTTCCAGGTCCTTTCTTGCTGGTTTTGAACAAACATCTTTATCCATGGAATTTCTTTCAAGTTCCTACGAGCAGCTGTGGCCAATGTGGACGCGAGTTGTGTTTGTGCAGCTGTGCGTGGTCCTATTCGGCGTTGTGTTCCACACCTTGTCCAGTTGCTACACGTGGTGTAATGAATTTGGCAACGGACTCAAATACGAACGATGGCACAAAAAATGTCCTTCAAATTCACAGAGGCCAGCAGAGCGACCGGAAAATGAAGAAAAGAACGCGATTCACACAGCTGTGTCAAAACGACGACCTTCAATCACTGACAAGATCACTACAAAGCCCACGTTTGCGCGCGAGTCACCGCAACTTCTGCGTCGCGGGCGCGCATGTCCCGTTATTCTCCCGTCAGGCCCGTCCGGACCCGTCCATCTTTCGCCGAACGTCCACCGCAATAGCGCACGTGATATGGATCATATTCGTATCAAATTCTTGGACTACCTTTGGGTAAGCTTCTTTGTTGGTCCCAACGCTGTGTTGCTGTGGGTCACCGGGATCCTACGGCTGATGGTGCGACAAGCCTTGCACCGTCGCGGCTGGCTTTCTCCCAAGCCGTGTGACCCGCGTCGTGTCGTGGGGCGACTGATTCTCGAGAGCATGGAGGTGATGCATTTTACGGGCGAGTGGGAGGAGGATGGGGACACGATTGCCACATTCTGCTGGCCGGACTTTCCAATTTTACAAGAGGATGGCTCGATCAAGGTTATGGAGCTGTTCACTGTTGACATCAACCTGACAACAAAGTTGATGGTTAGGGCGAAAATCGACCAAAAACATCTCACGCCCAGTGAAACAATCACACTGATCTATTTCCACTCAAGTTTTGTTGATCATGTGAAGCTGCACGCCTATGCCAACTGGGGCGTCAATGACAATATCCCCAATAACTTTGTGCGACGCATGTCTGCTATCACGGTCGTATACAACTACTATGGCTACACCGTCTTTAAGCGCCTTGCAGCTTTCTGGTATTTCTGTGGCCTCTGCAAGCATAACTACTGCGATATACCAAAGGTTATTAACCACGGTTTGAAAGAGGGAACAGTCCAGCACAGCAAACTGCGCAAATTTTTGCAACACTCACAAATTGTAAATTTTGTGATGAAAGTGCGCAATGGCTTCATGAACACGTTCCGCAAATACCGCGACGAACTTCACGGCATTGACGGTGAGGCCATGTTCATCGGGACCATTCTGCACTCGCTTGACCACACCCTACTCGAATGGAACCTGGAGGACGAGCTTTGGTTGGACACTGAATCACGGGAGTATGGCGCCATGGCGGAAATCTGTCGCTTTGCTAGAGTGGGGTTTGTGCCGGATATTCCCGCACTACTGTTCCCCACACGCTACAAGGACGCCCCACATCCATTCTACCAGGAAGTCTACAAACACGCCTCGAGGGTCGACCAACGGTTAGCAGACCACATGGACGCTTGCATTGTAAAGTAGCTGGTGCGCTGGGCTTATCTTAAATCAGACTAAAAATTCTTCTGAACGTGTTTCAAGTGATAGTTACTAAATGTAATGTGGGGCTATGGGCCAGTAGTGAGCTCACACTAGACTCCTCTAAACGTGTTTCAAATAATAGATTAAGTTACTAATGGTAATGTGGGGCTATGGGGGGGCAGTGAGCTAAAACGGGTACCAGCTAGGAAGACGTATAATTGAGCAAAGATGTTAGCGAGTTGCCGTGCAAAACGAGGCATGCGTCTAGCGGTGTTTTTCTCCCCTGCCCTAGTTCTTTGTTGGATTCTAGTTTCTTTCTCATCATGGTTCGTTTTGGCTCACACTCATTCTCATTCGCCTCAAATAACTCTCATTTGCCCTAAATAACCCTATATCTGGGCTTATTCTAAAAACGCATATCAGATTTGCCTGTGGCGGAAACTAAAACCTAAAGGAGTCCATGCTTCAGTCAATTTACATGCAATCAACGTGGTTAGAACACATTTTAAAGTAGGTAATGTTGTAATGTACGTTAAACCATTTGAAGCTTTTTTATTTACGAATTTTCGCGTGTTGATGGTTCGTTTTTGCCTAATTGGCTGTAGCGATTTTCTTATGATCCGTTGATTAACTTGTTTGGTTAAGAACTCCATGGCCACATGTCCATTGTAATTGTTACAGCTGTGTTTAATACGTTTGGAGACCCATTTAGATCTTGCCGACGAAAGCAGTGGTAACTGTCTGTATTTTTACAACAGTCAGATAATTTTGTCGACAAAATAATGCAAGCAGCGAGAAGATTTCATTTTCTAAAGGGCGAAATATGAGTCGATTTGCAGGAGACGATATGCTGCCCTTCGATTACCAATTTAGTCTGGGTATCTTTTTCAGCTTCTGCTTCCATTTTAAAATTGCAATTAGATGTTTTACAAGTAAAACATGAGACTGGACAGTCAGAGACGGGAAATGTACAGGAAACTAACAAATTTTGTGCTTGAGCTTTTACCTTAAAAAGAACAATTACGATATTATGTACCACACGGCTACATCAGCTGAAAATCGCGTATAAATAAAGGATAAAAGCTATTTAGTTCCTTAATGCACACGATTAAAAGTTAAATTATTTTTCATAGTATACCTCTATTTTTTATATATATAAAAAACGTATGTTATATTTATCTATTTATTTATCATATAATGATCATAAGTTCTATATATTATTATTGCCAAACTGATGAAGTCTAAATACATGTTAATTTTTCATTATTCTACAGCATGTGCTATCTGGTTGTCACAATAAATTGTTGTTAAATGGAAAAAATTAAAAGAGGCAAAACAAAACAATCTTAATGATGTGTGATCCACCTACACAATGAGGGCGGATAAGAAGTTTTTATGTAATAAAAAGTTCTTCAGCGTTACAAAATAGCAAGGGTCTTACAGTGGCGTGATAGCGATGGAGAGTGACACTAATATTGACATTGCAGCTTCTATTTTGCTTAGCAAAGGGAGTTGTTCGACACCACTAGTTGTCAAAGAAAATTGGACAAAACAAATGATAACGGTTATTAATCTGAGTTGAATATCGTGTGTTGTTTCCAATCAAAAACTAATAAAGGTAAAGACGCCAAATAACTAGGTTTTTAATATGTTTTTTTTCACCCTGTTGTTACATTATAAGCGACAAGGAGAACAGGACTGTTTTGCCTCATGTTTTCTTTGATAACATCGCCGCTTTGCATTATCCTACCTCATATTTATAAAAGTTATTAGAATTCATAAAGGTTTTGTTGTTTTAGCTGAGCTCTATAGTTTTTGAAAACTGTTTCTTGTG
>JAOEJI010754032.1:0-14338 GCA_025448255.1 Umimayanthus chanpuru
CAGTGATGCTATTCTTTGTCTTGAACCAACAAGCATATATTCTGATTTCAAAATATTTAGGGTCAATTTGTTCGCTAATAGCCAGTTGGCTATATGTGCGAGATCTTTGTTCATCTCTTTCTGTAAATTTGCAAGATTACTTGAAGAGAATGAGATGTTGGTGTCGTCGGCATACATCCTGCCTCTGCCATATTTCCAACTTGTGGTGAGGTCATGAATAAATATAAGAAAAAGTAGAGGACCAAGAATAGTAATAGATAGATAGATAGATAGATAGATAGATAGATAGATAGATAGATAGATAGATAGATAGATAGATAGACAGATATTGCTGCTTTATAGCTACAATCATCATTGACTAACTAGCTACCATGACCACCGTTCATTACCTAAATGCTTTAGTTACTTTCAGATTAGACCGTCCCCCGAAATACTCAATTTAGAGAGGTCGAGGTCATGGATTTGGGGATAGCTTTATCAAGTAATCTTTTCAAGCAAGTTATCTATTCAAGCGAGGAAACAAAACTCCAACCAAACACATTACCATTCTTAGTTAATTAATAAGTGCACAAAAGAACGAGTACTAATGGGGGATTTTTCAGTTTTAATATTTTTTCTGTTTTGCAAAGGAAGCTGCTAGAAACAATTCCTTTATGGATAATTTGCACGAATTTGCTTGAGATCAGATATCGTTCACAGCAAGTGTTCGTTTCAATGATCAGAATTTACATCTATCCCGTTAACGCTGAAACGATATTTTAGAGGCCCGCCTTTTACTATTCAGAAGGGTTAAGGGATGGTTTGATTAGGTATACAAACATGGAAAGATAAAATAGAATCTCTGTCATTTTAATGAAATGAAATTCCTTTAGCGTTTCAATCTAAAAATAGAAAAATCCAGAAAGACCACGCGACTATACCAGTAATTATTATACCTTAATTCACTTTTGGTTGTCGCTTTATATTTAAAATGCTTTTTTGTGTTTGCTGCCATATTTGTTCATAATTAAAAGCATCTAAACACCATTTCCATCGTTATGTAATAAACTTGATCATCAACATTTTATCAGTATACTTTGCAAAGTTCTACTTCTCTCTCCTGCAAAGCGAATTCCTTTTCATTAAACTCACTCTCTATGTGTTAATAGAAAGTAAGTTAGGATTAATTTTTATAAATGGGGTAACTTTTACCCATGCAAAGTACATAAATTTTCGTGTCAGGTGGAAGAGGTATTATTTGATAACAATATTTACAGTTTTGTGTAAGGAAACTTGAAATACACTTATTTGTTTTCAACAGTTGTCTTGTAGGCTTCAAGATGCATTTCGGAGTACATTTTAGACACTGGTAAGTATAATTGGTACGCATGCATGGATTCTGATGACGAAGTAGGAGATGCGGTTTCTAATATCTTACATCCCTAATACTCTTCCTTGCAAGATCTGACTGCCTGGCTTGCAGCTGCCAACGAACTTCTCAAGTTTATCAGACCAGTATGAAAGCTATTTTAATATGAATGGACACGTGGAACCAGTTATCATACCAAGTATTAACCAAAGATACCCGTAGCACGCTTGTAATTAGTTTGGCATTGTAAGTAAACACCGTTTCTACAACCCATTCACTCATTTCAGTAGTTATCTTCCAACAGCAAGATCGTTATCTGCAACATATAACTGATATATACTCAATGGAAACGTTGTTGCAGTTATTCGCTTCATATCAAGTTTATTGTCAGTTAGGAGAAGGGACCGAACATCGAAGACTAGCTTCGAGATATACTCGACCATATATGGAAGGCAACTAACGGTTTTCAAGCAGTCAAAGTGTCCGTCAAATTATCAAAACGGTGGTTCTATAGGCTTTCTGATATTGAAAATATTTTTTGAAAACGTTCGTAAGAATTATGTTATAACATTTCCTGAATTAATTATATTACAAACTTAATATTCATTACTGGATGAATCTAGTAGTCCTAATACAGTTCAACGAAAACAAAGTTTATACATGGCTTTAAAAACGAGAAAATGTTGCATGCTTAGCAAACAAAAACTATGTTTTTTAAGAAACTAACCTATAAATTTGTCTAGAGACAATTCTTGAACAAAAATGATATACTACACTTAAATAAAATTGATTGTATTCACTATTTAAAGAGGAAGAATAAACTTTTATAGCTGCATCTAGGCAACAAGTGTGTTTACTTCCTTTCGGAAGTTGTGTTTTGACGACTCAGAAACTAAGTAGTTTCGTCATTAGTATTGAAATATGATATTAAACCATGATACAAAGTTGATCTCTATAAAAAGAACAGGTGGTACAGCGTGCCAAGTGCCAAATGTCATGCCAAAGTGGGGAAATGGCACGCCAAAAAGTATTTGGATGGCCAAACGAAAGGGACAATTGCAAACCAAAATATTCTTGCATTGCCAAAACAAATTCTGATGGTACTCCAAATTCTTTTTCCTATTTCGTGCGCTATGAATATATGTCAAACACTTGAATCTCTTTAAAATAGATATTAGACTGATAAATAGAAATCGTTGTTGAATATAATTTGAATTATATTAAGCAGTGTGTTTGTTTCGTATATTGATTTTGAAAGATTCCAGAGTTTCAATATTATTTTATCCTTGACCTTGATATTGAACTCGAGTTCCGAAAATACTACGCTTTTCAATTCATCCAGAAACAATTATTTACATCTAATTCCGGAAAACAATTAGCGTACAGTATTAGTTTGTTTTTCTTAAGAAGATACTTTAGTATGTCAACTAGCTGTAAGCCACTTTTCATGCATTCATAACAACTCAAAGCAGTTATATAAGTTGGCAAGGACCATTACAAACTTTGCTAAAGACACTTGTTTTGTTTATATGTTGAAGCGTTTAAGACATAAAGCAATACGACCAGTCGGAAGCAAGAGCGAACTGAAGGAAAACGTCAGTACTTACAAAAACATCAGGGTATGATTTCTTGGAACTTCTAAAGTATGCCATTCTATTTTGTTCTTTCTATCCTTCAGTACGTATGTGATATTCCATGGAACGTTTCTGATTTGCTAAGAAATCATCTACTTTTATGGTGTAATATATCTGCATGATTAAACCTTCAAGCTTGATTCTCTCTTAAACTTAGTACCTACTTTAGTGCTTACTTGCTGACTTACTTACTTACTTATTTATTTACTTACTTATTTATTTACTTACTTACTTACTTGCCTACTTTGACTGTCTGCAATTTATACTTGCAATTTCCTCACTTATATTCACTCGTTCGCTCACTAGTACACTTGTAATCCAACTTAGAAGTTTAATCATGCACTGTTTATTTGCAATGAGACTTTTTAAATTTTAGCTGGTACACGTCAAATCCACAAACTCATAAACTGGTTTCTGTACGTGTGACGCAGCATGGTGTCAGTCAGAACGTAGGAGAATGGAAGAACTTGAGAACGTAGCGGAGGGTTTTACCAGCAATTCAAGTTGTCTACCAGCACTAAGCTTTGTCTTTTTGAAAACCGTTTTATATTACATTTACAGCATTATTAAAGTAAATAAACACACGGAACTTTTTAAAGTTCGAAGTTGTGATAAACTTCATGCCACGCAGGTTTTCGGACAATCAGAATGTGCGTGCTATAAGAATTCGTTTTTATAATTTATCAGTATGCTGAAATAATATCTCGAGTACATTGCAATCCATTTCAAAACATCATTGTTTTCTCTTCGTTTGTTGTTTAGTTTTTATGTATGGTTATCAGTTAATGTCCGTCCTCACAAGCGCTTTTTTTACCTATCACAACTCTTGTCTGAATATTCGTTTAGATTAGTCTAAAGAATTTGCCACAACAATTACAATTCCGAGAACTAGGTAGAAAAATTAATAGATAATTTAAAAGTAAATGGGGTAAAAAAGTGAAAAGTAGCAGAGTTTTTGTTCTAATTGCAACCCAACCCTAAACACTAAGAAAAGGGTAATGTAATCCAAAATTGCAAAGAATGGTAAAGAGGAGGTTATCAAATATGGAAAGTACAATAAACAAATTCAACAATAATCGATAACGGCAAATTTGTACTGTTTCTGTTAGTGACAATCGGTTTACGTAAACGCAAATTCATTGACTTCCAACATTCTTGGCTGGAACTAATATTTAGAATGACATCTATTTAGACAGGTGCTTTATAGACCTCAATTGTACTTCACGGTGTTCCGGTTACCATTGACTGCTAATAACAATACGAAAAGGAACTGAACAATTGTATAAGTACCGTAGTACTTGTCGTTGTATTTTCTCAACAATGGCCTGTTTTAGATTGCTTTCAAACTGTATTTAGTACTGTGTAAACGTTGAACGTGATGCTCGCTAAAAGGTAATACGAATATAAAATGCCTAAAAATAGTTTATAATATCTAAACGTTTTCGACCGTTAGACGTCTTCAGATTACTTTGAAGATGCCTTACGGACAAAAACGTTTTGAAGTTTTTAAAAAGATTTTTAGCCATTTTATATTCATTTTATAGAAGCAAATATTATTATGAACCCTTAAACGGGTAAGGTCAATGTGACCTCTTTCACGTTTTTTCGACCTAAAAATTAAAGCTTTGAAGCAATCAAAATGAAACTGTAGTCCAATTATGAACACATCTTTCGACGTTAATCGGATGAGGTCATCACGTATGATGTATGCATAATTTGATATGTAAATTAAAGTTTAACCCTCGAACGTCCAGGGGGGTCAAAGTGGACCCCCATAGGTTTTTCCGACCTAAAATTTGAAGCTTTCAAGCAATCAAAATGAAACTTTCAGTACCTGTAGTCTGATAATAAGCACATCCTTTGACTTTAATTGGATGACGTCATCACTTATAATTTATGCGTAATTGATTATGCAAATTAAAGTTCGAAATGGAAAACTGTAAATTTTGGGGAAAATTTGTTCTAATTTCTTCTTTTAGACTTTTCTCAATTATATTCCTATTTGAGGCTGCAAACACATGTTTTCTACTAATTTCAGTAAAATTTGCTGCAGTTTTGTGCAAAATAAAATTTTTGAAAAATCCAAGATGGCGGCCAAGATGGCGGACATGTTGTGAAACGACTGTTGCCATAGCAACAGTTCTTAATTAAAACTTTATTGTTGTTATGGAAAGTGATTAGCTAACCCAAAGCTGCTTCCATGCCAAAGCTTGATCTTTTATGGGCAACCATTTGGAAAATCTATGGGAGGGGGGTCCAAAAGATCCCCCCACTGGGTTAATTTGTTACAGTAAATAGCTTGGTCGTCCGAGGGTTAAATAAAAAACGTCACGTTCTTGACAAGATATGTTCTTATTTTTATTTTTTCACTCTATTCGTAATTACATTCCACATGTGCTGTAAAGATATGTTTTTTATTAAGTAAAAAGTTGCTGCAATTTTGCTAAAAATAATGTTTTTGAAAAATCCAAGTTAAAACTTTCCTTAAAATTTTTTGTGTAAGTGTATCACAAATCTAAGTAATCAAGTCATAAAACCATGAATTGATTAATAGGCTTCAAACTGCATCAAACCTTTACAGAAGCGATTGTTTGCAATATCAGATAAACCATTTAAAGGATTTAGAATTTTATTAGCAACTCTGAAAAGGTGTGTTCAATAAAGGAGAGTTCAAAATGTATAGGACAAACAAACTCAGGAAAAAGAAAGCACATTGCAAAGCAAAGTTTTTCAATAAGAAAGTTTGATTGCTTACTTATACACTAAATAAATTCTAAGTAATCAAGTCTTAAATTCTAAGTAATCAAGTCTAATTCTAAGTAATCAAGTCTTAAATTCTAAGTAATCAAGACTTAAATTCAGGAATTGACTAATAGACTTCAAATTGCACCAAGCCTTTACAGAAGCGATTGTTTGCAATATCAGATAAACCATTTAAATAATTTAAAATTTTATTAGCAACCTTTTGTCCGTAAACCTTAAAGGTGCTGAAAAGGTGTGTTGAATACTAAAAGGAGACGGTTCAAAATAAATTCAAATAAATTCAAAAAACTGAAAGCACAGTGCAAAGCAAAATTTTTCAAAAAGACATTTTGATTGCTTACTTATACACTATGTAACCACCATTAAAACTATGGCTAGGTTGATTTTGATTTAGTATTTTTGCAGCTTTTCCTGCTCAACTGGTCCGATTTAGATTTTGTAATCAAGTTGCTGTTGTCAAGACATCGTTAATGCTTGCATTCTGGAGCAGGCTGACACTGTGCGTAAACCGGTATTATTGTTGTTGTTGTTGTTGTTATTATTATTATTATTATTATTATTATTATTATTATTATCATCATCATCATCATCATCACCATCATCGTTATCATTATCACTATCACTATCATTAGTAGTATTAGTTTCGACCGGTACTGAAGATGAAGTTACCAAACCATATCTCCCGGACCAACGGTAATAACTCTGAAGACAATTGATACTACGGACCATGACTCAGTTATTTTACAGTAGCTGTGCCAATATTCAGAATGTACGGAAGTGATATGAACCCGTTACCTAAAGATCTGTGTTATAGATTTTCATCATTAAGACAGGAACTTCAAATATTCCAGAACTAAAACTTCAACTAGCTAAGCTTTCAATGGAACACGAAAAATCAGATTTCCAAGCAAACCATCAATTGCATGTACCCGTTGTTTCACTCCCGTAGTCAATATAGGTAGAGCAAGAGCTGGCGTTTTACACGGTATGAGTGCATCCGGAAGTAATATTAATCACAATGATTTGAAAGAAAAATGAACTTAGCCGAAGATTCTATTTTTCAAGAGTTAACTTACTGAAATTTCAATTTTGGAACTAAACGTAATTTTGTGTTTATTCTTTCGTGGGTTTTCTTCTGAGCGTTTCGGGAGCAAGCAAACGCTCTTTGATAATGAACTGTTCAGTTACTAAGCTAACAACTCAGTGTTTCAACTTTACTTCTGTTAGCAGTCTCATAAATAGTTTTAACTTAGATTTTAGATTGCTAGTTCCTTTTATAACTATTATTGTTAAGTTGTATTTGTGTTATATAAAAAGGGCTTTCATTACGCCAAGTAAAATTGATAAGTTATGCTCAAGAAAACATTTGTGTTATATCAAAAGGGCACATTTTTGTTAGTGTTTTTTGTTAGTGCTGATGTCGACTATACAAAGTCCGAATGTCAAGTAAAGTGAAAAAAATGTGAAGACTAGATGTACAACAATGCTTATGAGTCTCGTTTAAAAGATTATCGCCAACTGAATGGAACCCACAGAATGTCTCGATCCCAAATCACCTCTTAACCCTATTTTGTACGGAGTAGAGGGGGAGGGACGGAAGAGGAGCATAATGTGACGTCATCTGATATCATACGTCCACAAAAGGTAAATCAGATTTCTTAAATTAAGAAGTTGTACATACCCTCCAAATTTCATTGTAGTTCCTCTAATACTATCTGAGCTACAAGCCACGGGCACTTTCTGTATTACGTTTGTATAAACAGGGTATCTGGTGAAACAAATCAACTGAACTGAACTTCTTCATGAAATGTTGTTTAAGATAGCTGTACAAAAGGTTCATCAAAGACTTAGAAAAACTCAGTTGTTCCGCAAGTGCTATTAAAATACAAAGTCTATTTTCAGAGCTTTTAATTATCAAATCATACGTCAAATTTATCGCCACATGCAACGCACAGTTCTTCCGCCCAGTTCTTCGTATCTTTCCGTTTTGCTCGCCGCAATTGCAATACTTGTTGTCCATTAAACCTTGGTCCGGCATGCTATTATACTTGTACAAACAACCGCAATTTCGGTTAGTGTAATTTTGCAAATGGAAGTCCGAGTCATTGTTAATGTTTGTTTGATAAACGATTTTCCCTGCAGTTTGAAATCAATTTTAATTTTAGAATAGAACTATAATTTTATAATATATGGAATTTTAAATGCGTCAAGTTGAAGTGCTTTATAAAATATCCCAAATGATACCTTTTGAGTGATATCCCTAGAAAGGAAATGGGCCCACACGGAGAAGGAGAAAAGGTCTCTGACATCGCTGGGATTCGAGCTCACGACCTCCGGAACTGATCAATGTTGCTGTACCAACTGAGATACAAGGCAAGATGGGAGCTGGTCGTGGGTCACGATTAGATGGCAATTATCTGAAGGTTAACCAGTCAAGGTTTGCCATCTCAGCACTAATTAGCACATAAAGTGTTTAAATTCGGTAAGTTGACGGAAGTGCTGTATAAATATCCCAAATGATACCTTCTGAGAGATAGTAAAAGAAAGGAAATGGGCCCACATTGAGATAGAGAAAAGGTCTGTGACACCGGCTGGATAGGACCCCACAACCTCCAGAACAGATAACCGTGGCTCTACCAACTGAGCTACAAAGCAAGACTGATGGAAGCTGTTCGTGAGTAATTACACGATGGTGAAAATATTATAATATTATCTTCAAGTTAACAGACTGGATTCATCAGATTTTGAACTTGGGAACTCATCGTTTAAGGAGATTGTAAACATGCTGAAAAACTGATGAACCTGTTGAGACCTTAGTCCTACTGCCACTGCTGCTGAAGAAATATTTTACATCGGAATGGGCCAAACCAAATCTCGTTGTTCTTGCTCGCCGCCTCATCACAGTTGCTGAGTGACTACACGTTTCTGTGGCCTGTTACTCTAGCTGAAGATTAGCTTTCTTCATCTTACTCACCACTGTTTCTCTGGCGCTGTGGTTTGAGAAATTTATCTCACTGGAAGCCAGACTTGTCCCTGTAATAATACCCTTCATTTGTTGACTCCCATACCGTTGTCCAATAGGCTGAAATTTGCTGTATTAAAGATACTCGTCGGCGCGCCTCTACTGTTGGTTTTTACAGAGACGCAAAATAGGCCAGCGTGCTGTTTGTATACAAGTGTTCGGCTGGAATATTTTCTAAAGGGGCTCTTGGACATCGCCCAACGACAGTTTCAATCATTTTAGACTGGAAGGGCCTGTGTTTGGAGTTCAAACCACCCGGTCTTGTTTTGTTCGGTCTTCCTCATACTCACCAATACCCCAAACCGTCCTCTTTCCTGGCGACGTGGAAATCATGTGTTCGTATTCCATGGTGCTGTTGTCTTCCTCTGAGACTGAGGTATTGGGTAAGTAACCACCACATTGTTTGAAGTGAGGTTTCTGGATTATTAACTCCAAACATCTTATTCTTCCACAGCTCCTCTTCTTTGTGTGTTGGCTGTTGAGCTATGCTAGTTTGGTCATTAAAAATCACGGTCAGCTTAAAGCAGCTGCTTGGCTTTTCCATATAAAACCTGCCTCATCGAGCAAAACAACCTGTCCCTGATAATTAAAAATGCTTAGCCTTTGTCTTTTAGGTGCCTGTCAAAAGCTGTAACCATTTCTTTAGGGATTTTGGCTCGATATCCGCACCACGTTTGTTTTTGACTTCAGCGCAAAAATCGCCGCTCCAGCATACTTGCATGGGTCAGCAGGCTCTTAATGCTTTATTTCCTCAAATATGCCCTTATCGTTGCTCCATTTTTTCTATACATTTAATATCCAAACGCGGTATATCTTGCAGTTTTTCGTTTTAAGAGGAGTTATTTAATTTTTCGGTTGTATTTTCGGTCGCGAGTGAAAACCTACTTTGTACGCCGGCCATTTTTCATACCCAACGTCAAGGTGGTATTTGATTGGTTCTTGTAAAATTTCCATTGTTTATTAACCAATCATTGATTTATGAGAAAAAATGAATATTTTTTATTACTGGTATTATAATTATTAATCATTTTCGGAGAATTTTGCACTGTCATTCATTTTTTGCCCTGTGCTTACTAAACACTGCACTTCTGTTAGCCAATCAGAATTTTTTATGTATATTATTAGTTCTAGAACTGCACGATTACGTCCTTCTTTCCTTGACCATGATTCAGCAAAAAGCAGTTTAGACACCTGAGGCTTGTCAACCGTTGTCATGATTTGTTGATAAAATGAGTTTATTCATCACTCGATTCGCGTGCGAACGTAATTTCCTATATAGTTCCGTCATTTTTTCTCAGTTTTATTTTAAAGTGTATATGAGTCCTAATAAAGCAAATAATATCAATTGTGGACGTGCCTCTAAAATGATTTTCTCAGAAAAAAGCGGAATTGAATGTTCCCAGTTTTTATGGCCCTCAAAAGCTGATTTTGCAACTTGTGACCGAGTATTTTGGGAGAGTGGGTTCTAACAAACCTCTGACATCATGCTGGTGAGTCCTCTGTAGCACTTTTGATACGAAGCATTTTTGTTCTAATTATAATACAAACAAATCAAGACTTTGTAACAAGTTCTAAGAATGGTCTACACTCTGCAATGCTTCAGTGTACTCAGTCGTTAAAAAACTCTTCTCGTCCTGCGCACTTCACTATTCTCTGATTATTATCAGTTTAGTTCTCATTTTTACTTTTAGAGGTCTTACATTTACTTTTCGCATTTAGGGAACTATGTCACAATAGTATTTAGTTTATATTTTGTTTTAAAAACAAGGTCAAAATTATTGGGGGGGCAACTATGGCAGCCTCAAGTTAATTGTTGCAGAAACCGAGGGGAGTTTGTAGGGGGGTTCGGGGCATGCCCTCGTAGAAATGTTGGAATTGTAGGCTCTCTAAAGAAACATTTCCTCCATTTTGGGAGTAGCTTCTAGCATGTTTAACGACTCTAAACTGACAGAACCGTAAGAGATTTAAGGGGCTGCAGACTGTTTCCTCAGGCACAAGTTATCAAAAAAACGCTTGTCGTAACAGCCTTGTGTTAAGTGATGTATTGGAGTATAGACTGCGAGCAGACTCTTTCTATTCCTCAGAATAAGTCGAGGAAACACAAAAATCGAGCGGCCGAAGCAGCGAGCGAGTCGGCGAGAGACTGCTAGCCAGGAAGATCCGTGCCTAGCCTGCGTCTATCGAGTTATTGATGCACGCAGGAATTTCGGAGAGCACGAAAGAAGCGTTTGAGTGGCACAAGGCAAGGCCAAATTGCCACTTCCATCTTCAGTATATCGGGTTGTTTCCCTAGTTCATTTCTATAGCAGTTCTGTAGCTGCCAGTTCAATTTCCTGATTGTAATCTCCGATTATCATGCACTTTAATTTGGACTTGGGAACTTTTTCGCAAGCGCTTCTTTTGTTAGACATATCTTAAATGTCTTCAATGCACGAGCGTGCGTCATTCGAGCCAGGAGTACGTGCAGGTTCATGACACACCAATTTTCTTATGTATCAGGCCAGTTAATATTAGAGACTGAAAACAGGCAACATATCCAGAACATTTAGTTTTAAAAAACTTAAAACAATGTCAATAGCAGCACTGATCTGTATTTAGCACTCCTGAACATATATTCAAACTTTAATGCAGAAAGGTAGCAGAAATTGAGTGCATACCACCAGTAATAACCATAAGGGCTAGTTGAGATAGGTGTCCTTTAAAGAGTTATTATAACGATTGTGAGTTAGTAGAGAAATTCAGAGTGTACAATAGGTACAGCTATAGCAGTTACCTACAAAAAAGAAAATCAACAAAAATACAAGGAACCAACAAATGAAAAAGGATGTGAGAGGCGAGTTAATATCGAGTGATAGCTTGCTTTTCGAATTTCTTCTTGAATGTTTATCAACTCATCAAATGAATTCCAAACTTTAGGTCCATTTAAATCTAATCAGTATTAAAATGTTGACTTTGATGCTAGGTTCTCCATGATAGTTAGTTGTTTGTATTTTTGCAAATTACGTAAATGAGGTCTTGTCAAATTTACCTATACATATTCTCTCTCTCTCTCTCTCTCTCTCTCTCTCTCTCTCTCTCTCTCTCTCTCTCTCTCTCTCTCTCTCTCTCTCTCTCTGTGTGTGTGTGTGTGTGTGTGTTTGTGTGTAGTATAGAGCAAATATTTAACTCGTACCTCAAACTGAAGAAGAAACGTGCAACGTGTTGAAATCTGTTAAATGCATTCCAGTACATTAACTATATCAGTGGAGCAAACGTTGTGCAATTTGCAATCTCGATCCAGTAATTATTTTCTACAACAAAGTGAAATAATCTATTTAATAGCACATTGGACATCGCCAGTTTTGACAACCTATCAGTAAATGTAACCACAGCCTTAAAGTTAACCTTGAAACCGTACAACATAGCATTCCTTTGGAAGTATTTCCTTTTACGTAACACTAAAAAAACTTCATGCAATATTGGTCTTCTTTCAAAACAGGACAAGATTTACCCAAAAAATCGGCTCATTTAAATCACCCACTTCACTATTTTAGCTAAAATTTAGAAAACAGCATTTCAAAACTACTCTTCTTCATTCGAAAACGCGAGTGTGTTTTGAATAGCTTCAGAACGACTGACTGAACAAGCGCTTTGTGAGACAATATTGACAAAAGCGCCATTTTGTACAAGCCTAATCTCATTGCGTGATGTAAAACCGTGATTTTTTGTGTGATAAAGTCCTACCCAAACCCTATTTTTGAGGTTTAAGTCTAGAGTTGGGACTGCATTCTCCAAACAATATGCAGTCAGGTGCAGTTGACATTCAATCAGACTTCCAAAATTGAAGAAAGTAGGCCAATGAGACTTTATGACTTGTGCTCGGGCCTCTGTCCATGAATACAAGAACTATTGGAAGCCTGATAGACAACTCAAACATTCTGCCATTTTACACAGTTTAAAATGCATGGAAGTGACTAAACCTCTTATTTGTTAACTAAACATTGTTACTTGAAATGTATTTGATTTTAACTATGCTAGGAATCACGTCACAATTTGGTGATGAGTAATTTCTTGTTGACAATAATAAATTCATTGTTCAGATACTGTTATATCTTGAATAGTTCTTTTTGAATGGCTGCATATCTTGCTTATGAGGCATATAGCACAGATTTAAAGAAAGGAGGGCAATGGGTGATGTTTACAAGTGTGCTGTAATAATACAGAAACAGTTCACTTCCAAAACGTTTTTTTTACTGAATAGAAATAAGAAATAACTTTCCATCACGCAACTGTAGTTCAGTTGTCCCTTGAACATTGCTTTTTTACAACGCAGCTTTACTGAATTGTATATAATATAGCATTTAAATACTATCCTGTTTTTATCAACAATCAAGGTTCCTATATATCTATTTGTTTTTAAAGATGGCTTAACTATTTACTGCCTAGAAAGCTAAAAACGAAATGTTTTTAAGTTATTTCTGGACTTTGTTTGGGTTGAGGAGGATCGAACGAGTAGAGGAATGTTAGGGGCCATTAACAGTTGATTCCTTACCTTAATCACCAATTAACAGTTACTGCCCTACTTTTTACAAGTTGAACAATGTTGAGCTTGTTTCAGTTTGTCTCAGTTTCTGAGGTACTCGTAAAAGAGCTGCCAAGGAACTTGTTTGTGAGCTGCACATATGATACAATACAAAGTTAAACCCTATTTAAACGCTTCGATATTTAAAATACTAAATTGATGACTCATGAAGCGATGAATATACAATATCGGAGTATTGTCTAGTGAGTCCATTTTAAGACAGCAAGAACGTTTCGTAACAGCTGCTTAATGCAACGTAACAATCGTGATACATGTATCAAACTTATCAAAAACAACTGTCAGTGACGTTTATTCAGTTAAAACTCGATTTTGCCGTTTTGCAAATGTGTTCAAACACTCCTTCAAATGTTTGGTATTGCTTCTCAAGAACATTTAATTCAGGGCGCAATTTTTGTTCTGCTCTATAAACAGAGTAATCCTCTTGAAGTAAAAACGAACAGTACCGCAGTGAGAATCGAAAAAATACGCGAAACCTCAAAACCAAATACTACGTAATCCTTGTTGCGTGGTTGGGGTGGCAGGTTGAAATTAACAAGTGTAGATGAAACCAATCCAAATAAAATCACTGACAGCAGCACAAGCTGAAGCCCAAATTCTCGATTAACTCTGATTTGCTCAACCCCCAGAGAGGGAGTATCACGGAATAACTCCAGTTTCGAAGTAAACTGGAGTTAGTTGTGTTACACCATAGTTGCAGTAGACCAAAAACGTCTATTTACAGCGAAACGTAAGGATTACAAAATACAACACATTGGGTAGGTGGATGAGTAGGTGGGTAGGTGGATAGGTAGGAAGGTGGGTGGATAATTATTAACACTGTATCTTTGTAATGATGTTCATTAGTCAACAATCTTGTTGTTCTGTAAGACAAATGGCAATTTTATAAGTCAATGGCCAAATTCATAACTTTAATTAACTTTAATTTCATTCCAGAGACAAAGGTGTGACCATCACGTCTCGCAAGTGCTGTGCGTGTGCATAAAATGGAA
>JAOEJI010755143.1:1686-14334 GCA_025448255.1 Umimayanthus chanpuru
TGTCAAAACGCTGTCAAAACTTACTTTTTCGCTTGAAATTTGTTGAATAACTTGGTTAGATAACTTATATAATCGGTTTTGTCAATATTCAAGTAAAAGAATCACTGAAAATGGAAATGAAAACACAAATTGACCAAATATGACTTTAGCATGGCTCCAGAAGTCGGTTGCCATGGCAACAGGTTAATCAACTACCAAAACCTGACGACACCAAATTGTTCCCAGATAAATTTGAGGAAAAATCGCGAAGTAGGAACACTGTAGACGCAATCGTTTGTGAGTAATAAGGATTTAATTCTTGGGTGGCGTCAAACGCCCCCCCCCCCCCCAGTCTGAATAGGGTTAAGACTTTGTATTGGAAATTTACCCAATTCTCAAAAATTCTAAAATATTATTATTGTTATTGTGGAAATAAAGTTTGCCTGCCTTCATTTCACCATGTACTTATGACATGTGTTGTGTGAATAAACACACAAGTACGCGGTGTTAACTACATTTCCACAATAATAGCAATATTCTAGGATTTTTGAGAAAAGGGTAAATTCCCAACACAGTCTTATTATTTGATGGCCTACACTTTGCAAGTTTTGCACTGTAAGCTTTGGTTGCCTGTGGTATAACAAACATTTCCTTTCTTTTGTGTGCATATGCCAGGTCAAATGTGGCAGATGTATAGTAAATTTAATGCCAAGGAACAGTCAACTGCCATCTCATTCAACTTACCTGTATATTCCATGCTACCCATCACAATTTGACAAGTCCTGATGAATGGAACAACAATCACAAAAAAGCTGAAGTCCTATATTCTAAACAGAGGAAGTGGCCTTGTTATTTGCAACTTGTACTTTTCCCTACTCATTGCAGTCATCATCTTGTGAGCTTGACGGAGGTGCTTGCAGTAACTGGCCTCAGGTCTAAAAAAAGTGTATTAGTCGTACATGCTCACACAGAGGCCAATGGACTTCAGCCACGCAATTTACTGTCCAACACAATCTTGACAAGAATCGCATGGAATCAAACAAAGGTGATGACATTGATGTACATGTACAAGTAAAATCTTGAGGAGAATAGAAACTGCTTATCCACAAGAATAAGTTCTGACTTTTATCTGATTATTGAATTATTATTATCCCTTGGAAGCTTGTGTTCTTTCAGGGATTTTTGCCTGTAGCACAGATAGAGAGAGGCTGAGTATTAACTTCATTCTATTCTTTTGATGAACACTTTTACTTTAAGTAGAATGTTGGTCATAAAACGTGACAGACATACATAAAATTATACATCAGAGCTTCAAGTAGTGCAGAGTTGTAAAGATTTGGAACCCCTTAGAGCTAGTTGCGGAGGGATCCCCAGTGGCCTTTTGGGGACTTGTTAACATCAGCCTGAAAAAATGTTAGTCTGCCCCTTGGGATGTGTGACAAGTTATTATGATAAGCACCATCTTTTCCTGCCTCATTGTCATGATACCCTAAGTGTGTTAAACCCAACTTCAGAATCTCCCAGGAAGCCATTTGTTTGTACACCCAGCTTGAATCCAAACCAATTGGACATTTCTGCATGTACCATTGTATGCTCGTTTATCTCATGAACAGTTGGCAGGTTGTCTTAGGATCTTCCTATGATATGAAGTGGTGTCTTATGTTTCAACCCTTTATAACCATGTGCAAGGGTTCATTAACGTCTTAAGAAGAAAAAGACGTTAATGAACCCTTGCCATATAACTACCCTGGGTACCTTGTGGCAGACAAATATAATAGATCGGTGTTTTTGTTATGTATAAACCTTTGTGAAGGTGAGTAGCCAATCAGACTCAAAATTTCAAATACTAAAATCGTAACTTCTGTTTTATTGAAAGTCTGGAAGTATCTGTTATACAACACGTTGTATTAACATTAAGTTTATGGTATTTCACATAAATTTCGATTGGTAGCTGGTTGCTTGGACCTCCCATTTGCCTTTAACTACTCAGTTGTTTTGAGAGTTTCCTAAAATCTTTAGACTGAGGCAATTCATGTTATGGTGTATCATATCTCGTGGGATATTTGCAGAAAAAAGATAGGAAGTCTGATAGCTAAGCCAAATCCTAGGCCTGAAAAATACCAACTTTGATCTGTATTTGGTGCTGAAAATTATTATGTTTGAACTAGCACAGCTCTACAACTACATCATCCATTGTGGGATGCTTTCAATTTCCTTTTCATATTCCTTCTTAGTTATAAAATGATTCAGATCTTCTTTTCAAAAACTAAAAAATTGCTTCTACTTTCCTTTTATTAAGGTGCCATGATACCCCAAACAAATACTAAACTGCAAGCAATGATTCACTAAAAACAGGCTATTAAAAGTACCAAAAATTGTACCCTTATTTAGTTTCAGAACCCCAACCCCCTCCAGTCATTCTTTCTTTGGGGGTACAACCAGCCACTCTGTTGTGGTTATATGTATACCCTGCTATGGACCAAATAGACGGACCATCTACCATTCAGTTATGCAGCAGTCCACCTCCATATGTTGGATTAGGTTAGCATGGTGTAGCACTTGAATCCTTCAGTTGGCCATTGTTAATACAGTTTGAGAGTTCTCGTTTCCCTTATGAACATACGCACATACTTTGGCAAGACCTTTTATTGAATTCGTCATGACAGATGATAGTTCTTGTAAAATATAATGTCTTGCTAGAGACATTTACAAAGACATTTACTATTTTATTAAATTAATGCAACCTTCCCACTCCATTCCAGTAATGGGCTACTGGGGATGGTGGTTGGTGTGGTCCGTCCCTGATTGTCCCCAGGGAGGGAGGGAGGGAAGGTTAATGTGTTCTATAATGATAAAACAACACTTCATCACTTCTCTCGTGTACTTACAAATTCCTGCGTGCTTCTATAAGGGGAGCGTCACATATCGATAGTTACTACGAGAAACGTTATTGTGACGTTTCTCTGAACCCCCTCCCCCCACCCCCCATGAGAAACGTCACGCTAAATTATCGATATTTAGCTTGCCCCAAATGAACACCCCCTATACTGAAATGGAAAGCACCAATCGCGTCCCTCAGTTACAGATCTGCCGTCTACTTCCTTGCTAGCAGAGGTCACTCACGGCTGAGCAACCTCTTCTAGCAGGGAAGCCGTCCACGTGTCCACTATACTAGTTGACATTTGAGCTTGTGGACAAGCTCAATTGAAGTAACACTGGTATTAAGTTACGTTTGCAGTAATGTTCCTCAGCTTCCGCTATGATAGAAATAAAGGCTCGGTGCATTTTTTAAAGTTTATGTTATAACATAAGTTCAGAATGAGGACTTGCGCGATATTTACTAGTTTGTTGTTTCTGTGTATGATTTAGAACTAATTATCGATATTGACCACGGAGTTTGCGTTTAGAAACGTCATAACCCCAACCCGTCCCCCCCTTCTCCACCCCCAAACGTCACAATTACGTTTCTCGTAGTAAAAATCGATATGTGACACTACCCTATCTGAACATAGCGCGCTGCTTCGTTTTCTATTTCTATGTAATACTAAGAACAGTTACTTATAAAAACTCCATATATTCAAAACGCAGTATCCATTTGGTGCCACCTTAACATTTCAGAAAATTGAGGTGGTGCCAAACCGTAGGATTTCTTAATACGTTTTTCAAGTTTTCTTGTTGAACAAACAAGTTTAACACTGACAATAAAAATGGGGGATCATTGTACTCGTTTTTGTGCAAAATGCAGTCGGGTTGAATGCTAAAACAGTTGAGTGCTGGACATTGTGTAAGGATCATAGGAATCAGGAATGTTCAGCTGAGCCTGAAGTATAAAGTGAGCAAGTCGTTGACAAAATAATCTGGCAGTAATCCATCATGAAATTACGGGAAAGCCTTTTGTAAATATTAGTTGAAAATCAAGTGGAGCCACAAAGTTTGCTTCACCAAGTCGGCAAATAATAGAACTCTTTACCTTAACCTTTGGCTGAATCTAAATCCTAAAACCCAAATTAAACATGGAATTAAACAAAATTTGCTCTAGGAAATTAAGTCATAAGTAGCAATGTAGAAGTAGGACATCTTTTCATCAACTGAAAACTGCTAGAGACAAGATATTGTGATGCCTCAATTGAAACAGAATGTGGTAAAAAGAAATCATACAAAAACCAGCCTGAAATGGTTCTTGTGTAAATGGTGCTTGCTTTAAAAAAATCAGTCTGTTAATTTTTTTTAATAATATCTATAAATTTATAAAGTTAAATTATTTACAAAATTTGTGAATTTCAGTGTAAACAAAAAAAATTACATTACATTACAAACTATCTTAGAGAATAGTAAAAACAAACATAAATACACACAAACGTAAAGAAACCACTATATTATCTGCTACTGTTACTTTGATTGCGCTTTCACAGTCATCCATTTGGCATAATAAAGTGCTAAAGCCTTTATGTAATGCTTAGTTCTATTGATTGTACCCTTTCAACGTGTGATAAAATTATGCTGAAATCAGTATTTATTTTTTTCATTCTGCAACTATATATGACTTGTTTTCCAATAATTAGTAAGTCGTTAACCAAGTTAAATTCTGTTAAGTAGATTCCAATATTTTTGAGGGTAAAGTGCCTGATCGATACTGATTGGACAACAAAGAAAACATGTAAAGCCCCTTACTCCCACTCCTGAGTCATACTCATAAACTTGTATACTAGTACTATGCATATTTATTTTTCACCGAACCTGTGGCTTAGGCGTGCGGATGGCACTGAACGTGAAGTTGCTTGTTGTACTTGTAACGACCAGTCTTGGCAAATACATGCAGGGAAAGGGAGTTATGAGACAAAAATTGGTTATCAGAGTACTAATCTGTGTGTTAAGAATATGAATTTATTTTTAAAGCATGAACCTATTTATTTTTGAGGTTGAACATAATCACTATTCGCTGACTTGTAACTTATTGAAACCGAGGCTGTAAAGGTTTAGAACTATTCTAACTAAGATATTAACTGTGGATTAGATTCTCACGACGTACGCATATGGTTAGGAATTTGAGGACAAACTTGTCGACCACGTCAGATAGTTATCTAACGATTTTGCGACGCAAAGTTCTCACCAAAAGCTTACCACACACGAGAACAACCGACTCCACAAAGACTCACGAGGTCGTTAACGCAGCAGTTTCCTCGCCGTGGGTGACGGCCTTTGGGGGCACAAACTGCCGTGAGTCACATTCAAGACTTCCGTCGAGTCTCGTTGCGTCCCTTTAAAAAGGGACAGAGCCAAGGGAGTGTGAGGGCGGGGAAATATGCATTCCTGCAATCAATGTCTTGGTGGTAGGCGCGAACTATAACTTCAGCTGCACCCGCAAGATTAAAATCAAGTTCCAGTCTTGCAATCATCTCAGCTCGAAGTCCTCTCCGGCTTGTTTGCATGTGTACTTTGAGAAATGTGTAAGAGGTCCACATGGAAAAGAATCTAACTTGAAGCCAATGATGCTTGTGAAGCCACCACGGGAGAAAAGACGCAATGAAGGAACAAGAACACATCACGGCTAAACATGACGACGCTATGACGAAGCAAGATAACACAACGGCGAAACAGGACGATGCAACAGCGAAACAGGACGACGCTACGACGAAGCATGACGACGCTACGAGAAACAGGGCGACCCAACGACGGAACAGGACGACGACGCCACGGCGAAACAGGACGACGTCACGACAAAGTAGGAAAGCGCCACGGCGAAACGACACGACGCTGCAGCGAAACAAGACGACATCAAGACGAAGCAGGAAAGCGCCATGGCAAAACGGCACGACGCTGTAGCGAAACAAGATGACGTCACGACGCAGCAGGAGGACGCCCACCACGGAACTGGATGACGCTATGACGAAACAGGACGATGTCACCAAGAAATAGGATGACGCTACGATGAAGCAAGTCGACGTTCCGACAAGACAGGACGATAAAGCGGCAGGATGACGCAACAGCAAAATAGGGCAAGGCTATATACGACGAAAAAGAACGACTCGTAAACGAGGATTAAAGATGATAACTCCAAGTATAAAATAACGCTACGGGGACACATGCAGGACGACATCGCAACACCAAAAGAAGACGACGCAACGACGTGCACGCAACGCCGTTGAAAAATGATTATCAAGTTTTCAAGTAAACTGTTTAAAATAACTTAAACATCCCACAAAACAAGACACAAATGAGAGAATAGTAATGTTCATCGTTATCCGAAGTCGGAGAAGCTTAAAGCCGCCTTCACACCTATTACAGTAGGTCAAAAATTCACCACTTTCTGGGAAATCCTGATGAGTCAGTTGCTTGTTGAACAATTGAAGCGTGTTGTCAAACTTTGTTGTCACTCGACTTGCTGCAAGAACAGGAAATGAAAACTTGAATGCAATTAACAACGAACCAGCAATCTGCGAATACCAGGTGAGTTTGAAATTAATGTCAGGTGATCGCAGAGATGTTATCCAATCCATGACTGCGGCCAAAACTATAAGAACAAAAAACAGAGTATGAATTCCAAACCAAAGTTTCAACGAAGCTGTAAGTTTTTCTGTGTATTGCAGAAGGCATTCATAATATTTTCTGCCGCGGTGAAAGTTTCTTGCACTGCTCAATATGAGTCCTTCTGTAAACTCGATGTGTCGGATAATGTCTCTGCAAAGTATGTAGAAAACACAGCACAACAGGACACTTCCCAGAAGACCCCAATAAATAAGACCTATCGCAACATAATCTATTATACTCTCCGTTGCCGAGAGCAGCTTTACAAAATCGTGAATTCCATAAAAATTGAAAAAAGCATTCAAATAAAAGTCGCCAATAGCCGTCATCACAACGTCAATTGTCCCAAGAAACATAAATCCGTACGTGTAGAGCCAATCCTTTCCTGTAGGTCCAACATCGTGCTGGCGACCTTCGGGTTTAAAGTCAATCTTGGGGAGTAGTCTCGTGGAATGGCCGAGGAACTTATTTTTCGGATTGTAAAAGTAGTACACGGCTAAAGTATAAGTGCAAGTCCCAGAGAGAAAAAGTAGGACCAAAAGAAACAAAGCATCTGTGGGTGCCCGAGGCTTCTCATCACTGCTCCAGTGCACTTTAGCAATGTACATTTCGTACGCAAAACAGCCCCAATAAGAAAGCAGGAATATGATTGACAGAATCATGTATGGGAGGCGGGCATACCACGAGCAGTCTGCATTGTACCATTTGCAAGGAATTCCAAAACTGATGTGAACAAATCCTCTGAGGATAGCTTCAGATTTGAACAACTTTTTGCATGTATTTCCTACAAGTAAAAAAGGATATTAACTGATGTTAAAACAAGGTAAAAACTTTTGTCATCCCCTCATTTCTTATAATTATTTTCTGTGACCATATACAGTAGAGAAACAGTTTCCTGGCTGCTTGGAAATTACTCCCAACTCTTGTACATTGGAACTTACTTAAGTACAGCGAGAAATGAAGAGGCTGATTACATGAGCCTGGGCCAGCCTGGTTTGCCGGGATGAGATTCAGCCCGGGTTCACATGGCGCAAGCCAGCCCGTGACGCGCAAGCTTGTTTTGGCGCCAACACAAGATTTGGCGCGAAAGTTGTGGCGCGCTGTACTCTGATTGGTTCGGATAGCCGGGCTGGCCCGGTGAACACGATTACATGGAAAGAACTCAGCCTGGTTAACCGGGATCCCGGTATTTTACTGCCAGGATCGCAGTCAGCCGGGCTGGCCCGGTTGTCATGTAATCGTAAAGTTGATTTATGATGTGTTTAAAAGGCAAACCGGGATCTCGGCAAAGCGGGCTGGCCCCCTCTTACTCTTATGCCCATCGCTTAGTGATGAGCATTGGCCGTCAACGAATGTCCTACAACACACCCTATTCCTAGACATCTTGGTGATCTGAGGCCAAGACTTGAAAGCTTTATTAGCTTCGTCCTCCACTGACTTTTACCATGTGTTTTTTGGTCTTCCTCTCCTTCTTTTCCCTGCTGGGTTCCAGCCCAGAGCGTTTCTTGTTATATCCGTGGTTGGTTTTCTGAGGGTGTGTCCTATCCATCGCCATTTCCTTTTTCTTATGATGTCACTCGCAGGTTCTTGTTGAGATCTTCTCCACAATTCTACGTTGGCAACTTTGTCGACCCATTCAATGCCAAGTATCTACCTTAGGCATTTGTTAATGAATGCTCAAACTTTGGTTATGATGAGCGTATTTGTTCTCCATGTTTCCGAGCCATATAATAGAACTGATTTTACGTTCGAGTTTAAGAGTCGTAGCTTAGTTTGAAGTCTGACGTTTCTCGATTTCCAAATAATTCTTCATCATTAGGAATGCGTTGCGCGCTTTTTGTATTCTTGCTTTTACATCTTTGTCTGTACCTCCAGTCTTGCTGACTACATTGCCAAGGTAAGTAAATGAATCTAAATCTTCAATCGGCTCTCCTCTGAGCGGTATTGGGTTGTTGTTAGCTGTGATCATTCTCACAGCCTTAGTCTTCCTTCTATGTATGTTAAGTCCCACTTGCTAGGCTGTGGTGTCGAGTACAGACGTCTTCTCCAGCATCTGCTTGTAGGTGTTAGACAAAAGAGCCAGATCATCTGCGAAGTCTAGGTCATCTAATTGTGAACAGAACGTCCACTGTAAGCCGTTTCTCTTGTTGGCTGTAGTTTCTTGCTTTATCCAATCAATTGCTAGTAGGAACAGAAAAGCTGAAAGTAGACAACCCCGTCGAACTCCGGTCAATACGTTAAGAGTTTCACTGGTCTTGCCTTCATGTATAACTCTGCTGGAAATGCCACTGTAAGAGCTGCATATTATGGTCACGATCTTCCCTGGAACACCATAGTGTCTTAAAAGTTTCCACAAGCTTTCTCTGTCCAAACTGTAGAATGCTTTCTCGAAATCGATGAAATCAACATATAGTGCTGAATTCCATTCCAGTGATTGTTCTACTACAATGCGAAGCGTCGCGATTTGGTCCATGCATGATTTTCCTTTTCCGAAACCTGCTTGATTTTTTTTTTGAGATTCGGATGCACAGCTAAATTTTGCAGCCTTTCAAGAATTACTCTATTGAGAACTTTCCCTGGATCTGATAGGAGAGATATCCCCCTGTAGTTGTCACAGTTCTGTAGATCTCCTTTCTTTGGAATTTTGATTAGGTTACCTAATTTCTAATCATTGGGTACAATTTCTTCGATCCATATAGCTCCAAATAGTTCATAAAAGATTTCTCCCGTTTTGCTGATATCTGCTTTCAGAGCTTCAGGCGGAATGTGGTCAGGTCCTGCAAATTTAGGAATTCCATTCTTCAAATGCTTGATTGCTCTCTTTATTTCCTGGGTGATTCCTGGGGTAGGTCTATTTAAAAGTTCCTTAAAATGCTCGGCCCATTTTTCAACTGGTCGTCTGTATTGGTCAAAACCTTCCCTTCCTTATCTTTTATTAGCGTCGTCACCTGTCGTTGTTTCCCAAAAGACTCTTTGCTATCTTGTACAGCTCACTTAGATTACCTTTAGCGGTGGCTCTTCAGCTTCCGTTGGGCAAGATGTAGTTTCTCTTATCCGATCTGATGCTGCGCTTTACCGTTCCTTATGTGCTTCCGTATAACGCAATTGGGCTTTTGATTTGGCTGCTTGTATTTTGCTGACGCTGTTTAGGACTTGTTTCGCCTTTTTTCTTTCCTGGCCCCGTGCTCATGTGCAATCAGCCCCTGAACAATGTATTTGGTGATCAGCTTCGATCTACTAAGCTTCATAACTATTTCAAAGCCAGAGTATGTTTCATTCTAACCATTCGAAACGAGCAATTTTTGCTTCATAATCATACAGTCTCTGCCGTGAATTTGACCCTTCCCAAGTTTGTAATATTTCATGAAGTATTCACGTACAGTTAACACTAGACCTCTCGATATTGGCTCTGTATGTTTGGTACTGGCAAAATACTCAAAACACCTTCTACAAAGCAGATATGATGTGGTCAGCGGACATTTCGTAGCAGTCAGTTCACTAGAACTGTTACTAACTATTTTGAGTTTCACTCAACTCTTGTGTTAATTTTTAAGTGTTTCGCCTCTGTACTGTTGATAAGACCGTTTTATTGTCAGTAGTCATGCACCCACGCTAGTATTTCAGTTTTTATTCTTTGTAAACTTAATGGGGGGTGGCTGCATGATCCTTTCAATACACAGACTATATTTCTGTCACAGCAACTTTTCAATTGACTTTTGCATGCTTTCGAACCATTGAGTTAACTAGAAAGGTGCACTGTGCAGAAACTCGTTTGTTGCATCAAACTTCTCTTTGCCGGTTTAACATGATGTTCGCTAAAAGGTAAGAATTATTAAAATTATGTAGGTTAAGATAAAGCGATAAGTTATAAGTCTAAAAACCAAACGTTTTCGCATATATATCGACAGTTAGGTCACTTCCATAGAATAAAGTTATTTTGGTCGCGCCAGTATTTGTTTTTGTTTATGGCTGCATGACTTTGCTGAGGCAATGAACAATGACTCCAGAATTTTTCTCTTCTCCAATGGTGGGCACTGGTGATAATTCGCCACGTAAACACGTATTCAAACTTACCAGAGATGCGTTTCTTGGCAATTAACGAGGAACTGAATCGAGAAGCAACACAACCTATTTTTAAAATGTTCCAATGAACACAAGTACAAGATGAGAAGTTATCAATATTCAATCAAAATTTTCGCCTTAAAATTTGATCATTAATCAATTTCATTTTCTCGGAAACAGCACTATCGAATTTATTGTTTTATTTTGGTAACAATTTTCCGCCCGGACTGGATTAATAATGAAAACAAGAGATCAACATGTGAATCGACTTCATTTTGGTTTGAGTCTTTGAATCTTGGAACAATACTCCCACATTTAAATCTCGTTATACAGGCTACGGCATGGTTTTATGGTTTCTATCTTACTACGTACTTAAAACTTACCCATAAGCACGTCTGTAGAAACACTATTCATTCACTGATACAATATAGAGATAACTTTACGATAGTAGATCCTGTGACCTTAATATAATTCAAAGAGAGCATGCCTTGTAAAAGCCATGATTCACTCGTGCGTATAATATTGTGAAGAGGAGTTAATTTAAATTTCCTGACATGAGCGACTTGTCTTTCAGTTTCGGAGGCACAAGCCACTTGACGCGTGCCATGTATAACTTGTACCCAGGCTTTGATTCTAGGCCCAACTTTGCCGCCGGAACCTTTCAATTCCAGAGATATTTTACAAAACTTTAAATGAACGTCTTCAAAGGGACTTTGATCCCATTTCCTAAAACTTGCATTTTTTAACTTCCCCATATCTCACCACCGTAAGTTAAATTGACAGAATATTTTAAATGCTAAACAATAGGGCCAGGGTAGTTTGAATATACCTTGCAATTGTGTATTTTTGAATTTTAAACATTGCACGTAGAGCTTTATCGCAAAGGCTTTTTTGCGCTACTGTAAAGTTTCCGGTTGGAGTTAATTTAATCCCCAAGTAAGTAACTTCTTGTACTACTCAACTAATTGGTTTTGATAGTAGAACTCATGATATTTAGGTTTCCTTGCTGATTTTTGAAAAATCATTACTTTGGTTTTTTTTTTAAAATTAACTTATAACAACCGAGTTGAGCAAAAGGAATCCAGATTATCAAGGCAGTTCTGCAAAACTATGTATTTATTGTAGGTAGTCTACCTGTTGGAGATATTATACTATGTGTTTATTTAGTTGTAGGTAGTCTACCTGTTGGAGATATTAGATTACGTGTTTATTGTAGATAGTCTGCCTATTGGAGATATTGGACTATGTGTCTGTTTAGATAGTGTGCCTATTGGAGACATTGCGCTTAATATGGACAGTGCATACAATGTACTTATTGGAGACTGTGTTTAATGTAGACAGTCTGCCTATTGGAGACATTGGGCTCGTTTGAGATATTGCTTTTGTTGAAGACATTCTGCTTACTGAATTGAAGAACTCTGTGCTTATTTGGGAACGTTCGTCGTACTGGAGACAGTTCGTTTATTGTACATGGTGCACTTATTGATAACAGTGCGTATATTGGAGACAAGCCCCTTGCTGGAGACATTTATTAGAGATAATCTGCTGAAGTTGTGCGCCTAGTTGGGAACTTTTGCGATTATTGGAGAGTTCATGGGAGACAGACGATTACTCATTGAACAAGGTGCACTGATATTGTGGAACAGCGCGTTCATTGGAGACAGCGTGCTCATCTTGCTTGAGACAGTACCCGTACCAAAAACAGTACCTACAGAAGGTACTACGCTTCGTAGAAGACAATGGTTGCTGGAGACAGCTGGAGACAGTCTGTTTAATGGCAACTTGCTTGAAAGACTGCGGTTATTAGAGGCAGCGTTTTACTGGAAACAGTTTGCATATTTGTGAAGCTGTATTTATTGAAGACAGTGCGCCTGCTGAAGACAGTGCTTCAATTACATTATGTATATTGGACGACAGTGCTTTAATTGAAGACGGCGCGCTTATTGAAAATAGTGCACTTATTGAAGAACGCGCATTTAGTGACGACAGTGCGCTTAACCCTATTCAGACTGGGGGGGGGGGGGCGTTTGGCGCCCCCCAAGACTTAAAACCTTTATTAACCACGAACGATTGCGTCTACAG
>JAOEJI010757365.1:0-22607 GCA_025448255.1 Umimayanthus chanpuru
TTTAAATTAAATACAACATATACATGTATGTGTATCATCCCGGTCAAGGCTTCGTGTAACTATTTTTCTTCGAGGCTTCTAGGGCTAATACATAGCAAACAAAGTTCCATAAGGACAAACCACGTAACTTTAATTTTAGGGGCTGGATTTGAGGGGGAGGGGGTGAATAGCCATGCTGCAAACAAACACGAGAGATGAAAAATCCTTCAGTGCTAAATTCTGACTTAAAGTCCCTGTATTCTGACAAAAAAAAATCCTGAAGCATTTCGCTTTTATACCAACAAGATCACCTTCCTGTCGGCCACTTCTCAGCCGTTGCTTCCAGTAAAGTTTAACGCGCAGTTTCGACATTATGTCTTCACAAGCTATACGTTACAATTTATCTTTTTCTGCAGAAACTTTGCAAATTTCAACTTCTGAAGAACAGTAAAAACCCGCATAAAAGAACAAGTGGATTTAGAACACTCAGGCTGAAATTTGCTCAAAAAGATACCATATGCATAAAAACACATTCAACCTAAAAAATGAAAATTGTTCTTATATAAAAAATCGCCTGCCAGTTAGATTAGAATAGTAACCTACATACTGGGGTAATTAGCAGGTGTAGTACTGAGTTTTACAGCAGGTACAGTTAGCAGTTGTTTCTACACCTGGATAATATTTGTTACTAAATGAATGTTACCTTCTGTCAGTCAGTACTGTATTTTATTTAAAGAAATGATTTTAAGAACACCTGCATGAAGAATATCTTCAGGCTGATTTTGCAGAAAACACCCGATGTATAAGAAGTAGAACAAAATCAGCCTGAACCCCCAAAATTAAACACCTGTTCTTTTATGCGGGTTTTTACTGTATCTCAATTTACATTCTGTAAAGATGGAAGATAAACAGTTTCAAGTCCATGGTTGTGTTATCATTTGATACACAACTTGCACTCGAACTGAAAGTAGATTGTATCGACAGGAGAGGAAGTTGAATTTTATTTTCAGCTAGCAGTATTGCATGACATTGAATCAGATTATTATGCAGACGAAATAGTTTATGAAGGTCTTACACATTAGATAAAAATCATGCTAGAAAGTAGAAAAAGCCGTTCTGGAGAACTCTTTAGTCTTATTTGTATCGGTTATATCTCATAGCAGTTATTGTTCTCAAAAGCGGGTAAGAAATGGTATGTAGTGACACAAATTGTTTGGTGTTAGTTTTGAGAGCAATGACCTACAATCTTCAGACCGGTGTGCACCTAGCCAGAAACTGAGGAATGCCTCAGACATTGTGTTGAAGTTATTAAAGTCAGCGAAGGATTACGCTGCCAGTTCTGTTGTTAGCTCATTTGTCAGATCGTTGTAATGAACAGTGCAGTAGTCAGTTGAATTTTCAGCTACGTTAAGGCTGCTACAAGCTGGTCATCTTGGTAATGTGGAGAGAAAAAAATAAACAGACAAAGTGATCACACGTTCAAGGTAGTTAGTTGAATATTTTTTTCAGTTGTTTGAAGTTCGTTTACAGTATAATTAAAAGTACACGTTTGTAAGCGTATAATACTAAAGGTATACTCGTCGTATCAGTTTACTTGTTTCACAAAGTAACAAAATAAAACGTGTATACGTTATCAATGAAATCCATTTAAACAAGAACTAATAACAACCTTGCTAAGATTTTTTGGAAAATGTTTGTCTATCTAATCCCAAGTCAAATCCTACACTTATTGTTAAGACCAACTAAACAAAAAACAGTTCATAGTTCTTAGCCTGGTAACATCGTTGCTGCAATATCAGACATAAACACAAACATCAGGACAGGTTCTGCCGTTGTTGTCGTTTTCAGTGTACTGTGTAAGGTCCTCGCCATACCACAAGCGCAGCTGCGCAGTATGTTTGACGATATAGCGCTGGCTCTAGCATGACCATCTGTCATGGGGAATACCAGTTGGGGTGAAGAGGAGGTGTAACCTTGTAGTCTGTACCAAGCTTCGTTAAGGGCAGTCCTGTACTTGGGGCAATGTTGTTGTTGCAGTCACTTAGGAAAGTACTGATGTCTACATGGAATGGAGCGCATCCTCGGTAGCTTCTTGGCTGTTCTACGTTCTGTTGAAGTTGAAATTTTTTCAGGTCAGCACTGAATACAAACCACTTAAGCAAAGGATTATTTACCAAATTGCTTACAATCAACATGGGCTTCGATACAGCTCCAAATGTGTTGTTAAAGTTGTTTCTTAAAATTGTCAGCCAACTTCTTTAACTACACGCAACTAGTTTACTTATCACACTTGAGTGTTGACGATTGCTTCGTGCCAGTATTCATTGATGATGTTAGGTGAGATAATTTTTTGTGGTCTAATGTAGGTATATTTTGAGAAGTTCTTTGGACATCGTTTTGATGACAATGCTTCCTAGAGAATAATTAGTATAAGATATTTAAGACACCGAGTACATTTACAACTCTTCTCATAGATTTTTATAAGTTTATTATAACATCAATAGTAACTGTAGTTAACTCGGAGCACTCCATTATCATTTGTAACTGCTAGATTTGTAACTAGTAAGTGTGTGAATCAACGTACCGCTCCTTTTCCTGCTCAAGAGTTCCGACCCGAGCGGTAAACCACCTTGAATTTCCAGGCGTGCATTGTGGGACCGTAGTAGTTAAAACTCCCGAACCTGCTCCCAGTGGTGTGAAAACACACGGAAGGACCGTTGAGTTTCTTCCAAACACCACCTTTTACTACTCCGAGGATCACATCCAGCAAGACGAGAACAGCAAAAAGATGACTTCATTTCCTTGCCTTTTAACTAATAATGACAAAGAAGTATCTGAGCTATTTCTACCAGTTGAGTAACATTGATTTGTTTGCAGGGGTAAGTTATTTGTTCTGGGTTAAAAGGTATTGGGCGTTTTTTTGAGTTGTAGGAAAACATTTTTACTCTATGGTACTATCTCTGAAATTCAAATAAGTAAGGAAAAATTGTCTTTAGTGACTGTGTGCAAAGCGATGTAAGAGCCGTTTATGAGATGAGATGTGATTGTGTTTTCCTTGTACATCTACGATTTCTAATTTTCTAGTAACAATTAGTTTAGCAGTTTCATAAAAACCTAATTGTAAGGAAGACACTGTTTTGCGTTTAAAAAATGTTTAAAAAATTCAGGAAAACAACAGAACTGCAAGTAATAATAAAGCTACTTACCTTACCCTCTGTACAAACTTTGACAGTACGTGAAAACGAACAAAGAATGAGACCAGCACTCTGCTACGCCAAGGAGAGTCTAATGGAAAAAGAGTTGGCTGATGCAGATATATTTTAATTTTCTGTTCAGTTTGAAACCGAAGGAAATGGCCAAAATAAGATTGTTAGCCATATGTATAGATCAGAGGTAAAGCTTTAAACTAGCGAAAAAAAATATTATGACATTTCATATACTGAACGAAAGTTTGAAACAGAAAAATTTTACCGGATGTGGGTTTGAGGGGACGCCAAAACTTTTAAAAGCTTTTTTCTCGAAACTATTTTTATGCCAATACTATGAGGTACTCGAGGTTCCAACTCAAGCAAGTTTTTGTTTACTAATTTGAAATTTGGCAGTTTTATAGCTAAATGATTGAAGTTCAAAACTGTGTCAGCGTATTTGGATATTTTAAAAACGTTTCAAGTTATCACGATAAAACTTTGACGCTGTCGATTACGAAAGTGCTATTTCGGGGTTTTGGCTGTAAAATACAAACAAAGCGGCCATTCAAAAAAGGCTGAAACGGTTTTGGACTGCAAATAGTGTCAAATATGAAAATGTAATAATTTGTGACATCAAAGGCAACACATCCGACTTGGAACTCCGAAAAGGGAAACAAAGGTCAGAAAACAAGGCATTCGTTCTCTTTATTTATTTGAAATGACCAAAAAAAAGCTCAACAGAGATTTAGAGAATTTAATAAGCTTTTCAGTGATATATAGGTTTATAGGGTTACGTCATGAAATACCAGAGATATGCTCCATTAACCGAAAACACCGCTCAAACTGAACAGTCACTTAAATGTTACACATCATCGACCGAGTTAATAATTAAAGGAAGTTTATATCATTGGTCAGTAAATTAAGTATCTGCTTTGATTGTCGATTCACTTACGCTAGTAAAACAAATTGCGACTTTAAAGAACTCACCGAACAAATAAATAGTTGGTTTTGGAGATTTCAGTGCATTTCTTGTATGCACAACTAGTTTAGTTATCGCACTTGAGTATTGACGATTGTTTCATGCCACTATTCATTAATGATGTTTACTGAGATATCTTTTTTTGGTCTCATGTAGGTAGTTTCGAGAACCTCTTTGGAAATCAATTAATATAACGTATTTAAGAATCCGATTAAATTGACATTTCTCCACTCCATTAGATTCTTTGTGGGCAAACTTTAGAAGTTTTTATAACATCAGTAGTAACTGTAGTTAAGTCGGAGCACTCCATTATCATCTGTAACTGCGGTTTTGTAACTAATAAGTGTATGAATCAACGTACCGCTCCTTTTCCTGCTCAAGAGTTCCGACCCGAGCGGTAAACCACCTTAAATTTCCAGGCGTGCACTGGGGGGCCGCGTAGTTAAAACTCCCGAACCTGCTCCCAGTGGTGTGAAAACACACGGAAGGACCGTTGAGTTTCTTCCAAACATCGCCTTTTCCTTCTCCGAGGATCACAGCCAGCAAGACGAGAACAGCAAAAGATGACTTCATTTCCTTGCCTTTTAACTAATAATGACAAAGAGAAATAAAGGAAATCTTTCAGTTTCAAAACAATGTCTGATTTGGGAGCTGAAGTATCTGAGCTATTTCTACCAGTTGAGTAACATTGATTTGTTTGTATGGGTACGATATTTGTTCTGGGTTAAAAGGTATCTGGCATTTTCTTGAGTTGTCGGAAAATATTTTTACTCTGCTGTACTATCTCTTTGAAATTCAAATAGGTAAAGAAAAAATGTCTTCAGTAACTGTATGCAAAGCGATTTAGAAGCCGTGTATGAGATGAGATGTGATTGCGTTTTTCTTGTACATCTTCGATTTCTAATTTTCTAGCAACAACTAGTTTAGCAGTTTCATAAAAATCTAATTGTAATGAAGACACTGTTTTGCATTTAAATAATATTTAAAAAATTCAGGAAAACAACAGAACTGTAAGTAATAATATAGCTACTTTCCTTACCCTCTGTACAAACTTTGACAGTACGTGTATATGAACAAAGAGTAAGACCAGCACTCTACTACCCCAAGGAGAGTCTAATGGGAAAAGAGTTGGCTGATGCAGATATATTAAGGTTACTGTTCAGTTTGAATCCGAAGGAAATGGCCAAAATGAGATTATTAGCCATATGAATAGATCAGAGGTAAAGCTTTAAAATAGCGAAAAAAATATCGTGACATCTCATATACTGAACGAAAGTTTGAAACAGAAAAATTTCACCGGAATGGTCTTGAGGGAACGCCAAAACTTTTAAAAGCTTTTTTCTCGAGACTATTTTTATGTGAAAATTATGAGGCACTCGAGGTTCCAACTCGGGCAATTTTTCGTCTACTGATCTGCAATTTGGCTGTTTTATAGCTAAATGACTGAAGTTCAAAACCGTGTCAGCGCTTTTAGAAATTTTAAAAGCTTTTTAAGTTATCACGATAAAACTTTGGCGCTATCGATTACGAAAGTGCTATTTCGGGGTTTTGGCTGTATACACGCTTTTTTTTTATAAGAACCAGTAAATTTTGGCCGAGCCTCGTTGTTCTTAAGTTTTTGCACAATTTGAGCCTCAATTGTTCTTAATCTGTTCCTATTTTTAAAAGTACTTATAAGGACAACAACAGTAATAAATAGCTCCTAAAATACTCCAAATACACGCTTTTTTTATAAAACCAGTAAATTTTGCCGAGGCTCGTTGTTCTTAAGTGGTTTTAAGTTTTGGATACCTGTTCTGAAATTGTTCTTCAAATTGTTCTTGTTTCCATCATGTCAATTATACCAGGCCACTTCCCTGATTATACTTACATTTTCAGCACTGTGCGGCACAGTTTTGATTTTCTTCTCTGCTCACTCAGTGTTTACAACTGCAGAAAGATCTGTAATGAAACGCCATGCACATATAATGACGTGATGTGTTGTGTTTATCAGTAAAAACTTGCAGTTCAATTTGCATCTGAAGGCCAGCCTCAATTGTTCTTAGCTTGTTCTTAATTTTTGGGAAAATTTGAGCCTCGTTGTTCTTATAAAATTTTCTTACAAAAAAAAGCGTGTAATACAAACAAAGCGGTCTTTCAAAAAACGCTGACACGGTTTTGGACTGCAAATAGGGTCAAATATGAAAATGTAATAATTGGTGCCATCAAACGCAACACATCCGACTTGGAACTCCGGAAAGGGAAAACAAAGGTCGGAAAACAAGGCATTCGTTCTCTTTATTTATTTGAAATTACCAAATAAAAACTAGACAGCGATTTAGAGAATTCAATACGCTTTTCAGTGATATATAGGTTTATAGGGTTACGTCATGAAATAACAGAGATATGCTCCATTAACCGAAAACACCGCTCAAACTGAACAGTATCCTTAAATGTTACACATCATATACCGAGTTAATAATTAAAGGAAGTTTATATCATTGGTCAGTAAATTTAGTTTCGGCTTTGATTGTCGATTCACTTACGCTAGTAAAACAAATTGCGACTTAAAAGAACTCACCGAACTGTGGTTAAGTTGATGATTAAAAAGAGCACGTGAGTTTTACTTAAGAAACCTTCGTTTTAATCTGAAAACGTACATTGCCCTCCACTCTTCCCCGAAAAAAGCTTGCAGAGTCTATTTGTTTGCTAAATGTTTTAGCTAAAAGCTAAAGAAGCGTTTTGAGTGTTGACACAAAACCAAATTGTATTCATGTTGCAAATCGACCGGAGACTTATTTTCTTCTTTCCACTTCAAGAGAAAGGTTCACAGTTCGCTGGAGTTGAAGAAAAGAAAAAGTATATCAATTTGTTAAATAGAATCATTCAACTACGTAAGCAAGTCAGTATGCGTCAGTATGCATATTTCCCCTAGCATTTTTTCTATCTTTTGTTGTATAGCTATTAAAGAGTGTTACGTAATATAGTAATTCAAACTCATTGCTTCCTAGGTGTGAAGTAACTGTAAACAATTCTCAAAAATAATTGAACTGCTACAAATCAAACTGTATGTATGTATGTATGTATGTATGTATGTATGTATGTATGTAGGTAGGTAGGTATGTATTCTTTTGGTGAAATTCCAATTCTCCATCATTTTGAACAATCCGTTGGGTTTCGTCACAGTTTTCTGATTCTGTGCAAAGTTGTCACGTGTTCAGTTCAGTTACAGAATTCGTGAAATGATTTTATATGAGGTTAGTTGAGGGTGAATTAAAACAAAATGGAAGAGTCTCGATTGCTTTCAGTCTACAACCTGAGCATTATATGGAACTGATACAGTGTTTCGTAATCTCAGGTTTACAAATTACCGAAGACATAATTCGAAATGAATTAATTTAGACTTTTTTAAAAGTTGTTATAATATAATATGATACCGGTATCATATAATATAAAAAGGTCTTCTAGAATCCTCATTGACACTTAATGAGAGTCAAAACACGAAAAAATACCAAAAGCGTAGAGGTAGTTATTATGCATCCAAACCTTCCTTAAGTCTTTTCTAATTCTTTCATAAAGACATCGTTTGCTCTTCGGTAAGATTGCTTTTTGTTCCAAGTATTTTCAATAGAGAGCACGCCCTATAGGACAAATATTAAAGAAAGGAACGCTTCATAAAACTGTTATAAAATCAGTTTACGTGTATATTGTGAGGTACATTATATTATTCACATTATGTTTGTTTGTAGATGCGAAAGGCGTTTACGTATATCCATGTGCATACAAATGCAATGAAAGTAAAGAATAGTTCAAAACCGGAAGATGTTTCAAAAGCGTAGAGGTGGGAGTTATGCTTTCAAACTTTCCTCAGTTATCTTTTTCTTAAATATATCATTTGCTGTCCAGTAAGATCGCGGTTTGTCCTAAGGGATTTCAACAGAGAGTAGCTATTTTGAAGTTGCGTGCGTACTGCTGTACACCCCTTGGCATTTTAATGTTTTGTTTAACAAGTTTGATAAAATAACAATCTGTTTTAGTTGCTCAAATTAACAAACAATTACCAAAAATATTTCAAACTCATTCGTTGTCTTATCAACCAATATTAGCTGTGGTACATAACCAAATTTCCAAAACAAGTTTAAACAAGCAATGATGGTCACGAATTCAAAACAGGAAGACGTTTCAAAAGCGTAGGGGTGGGAGTTATGCTTTCAAACTTTCCTCAGTTATCTTTTTCTTAAATATATCACTTGCTGTCCAGTAAGATCGCGGTTTGTCCTAAGGGATTTCAACAGAGAGTACGCTATTTTGAAGTTGCGTGCGTACTGCTGTACACCCCTTGGCATTTTAATGTTTTGTTTAACAAAACTGATAAAATAACAATCTGTTTTAGTTGCTCAATTTAACAAATAATTACCAAAAATATTTCAAACTCATTCGTTGTCTTAACCAATATTAGCTGTGGTACATAACCAAATTTCCAAAACAAATTTAAACAAGCAATGATGGTCACGAATAACTCAAAACAGGAAGACGTTTCAAAAGCGTAGGGTTGGGAGTTATGCTTTCAAACTTTCCTCAGCTGTCTTTTTGTTAAATGTATCTTTTGCTGTCCAGTAAGATCGCTATTTCCCCTTAGTGATTTCGACAGAGAATACGCCTTTTTGATGCTGCGTGCGTACTGCTGTATACCCCTTCAGCATTTTAGTGTTTTGTTTAACAAGACTGAATAAATAACAAGAGGTTACTTCTTAGCCTGACTCGGGCCGTGTTCTATGATTCATAATTAGTAACAACAGATTTAAGCAAAGTATGCTGTGAACAACATTTGAAAAAAAAATATGAACCAACTTACATGTATCGAGTGAAAAACCAAATCTCAATGGATTGCATTTAAGTGTTTATCCAACATTTAGCTCTTCGAAACACACAATATATTAAGCAAGCAAAAGAGAAAATCTAAAAACTCCGGTAAAAACTATCACCTCAAACAATTACCCTGAACTGAGCAGCGCCGCACCCCTCCCCCTTCCCACGTTGCATTTATTCTTAATTGAACACCAGGTTAAAAAATGAAACATGCCACATGAAGGAATGTTCTTTGCTTTGCTGGGTCAGTACAAAATACAAAGACACCCACTATAGTTATATAGTTTGAAAATATTCGAGCTAATTGTTTGTTAATTGGAGCAACTAAAACACATTGATTGATTATTTATTCAGTTTTGTTCAACAAAACATTAAAATGCCGAAGGGGTGTACAGCAGCGCGAAGGCAACTTCAAAAAGGCGTTCTCTCTGTTGAAATCACTTAAAGCAAACAGCGATCCTACTGGACAGCAAATGATATATTTATGAAAATGATAACTGAGGAAAATTTGGAAGCTTTACTCCTACCCTTACGCTTTTAAAACATCTTCCTGTTTGCAATTAATTTTGACCTTCATTGCATTTGTATGCACATCGATATGGGTGAACAAGTTTGACACTACAAACAAACATAACATAAGTAATATAATTTACCTTTAATGAATGAATGAACGAATGACATATTTTATTTAAACACGGTAAAAATCTCTCATGGCAACGTTATGGTTTTTGGAGAAGCCGTGTCCACTCTGTCGCGGTCAATTGCTAACTGAGCATATTGACAGAGGCAAAGCGGAAACAGATATGAAAATAATAAAAAGACAATCAATCATACAATATAAATAATTTAAATTTACACATTAACACTATTTACCCTTATTCTAAAGTTCCGCAAGTTTCGCGAATTCCTAATGTCACAAGGAAAAGAATGTCATTACGCTGCTGCACTCTAGTTAAAGCATTTTTTCCCGTGTTCTGCATTGGGTCGGAGTAATATTAAATTGACGTCTGAGTTCCTCTAAGAGTGTTCCTGTCATTGGGAAATAAAAGAGAACTTTTCTTTCAGATAATTAGGAGCAAGACCATTGAATGCCTTGTACGTCATAATGGCTTTACTTTAGAGGCGCTTCTAAAGAGAGGGTCTTCCAGTTTAGTTGTTTTAACAACTACACAGACCTAACCTTATAGTCGCTACGGGGTAACAATGCCTGCTACTCTGTTTCGAAGCTTTTTAAACTTAGTAATGTATTTGTTGATAACGATTAAAGCAATTGGACAAACAAAAAAATGTAACATTTTACTAGAAATGGTATCTCTTGGAGAGAAAACTGCTCTTTCTCAAAGACGTCTATTAATATACAATGGCTTTGTAGTGTATGTGATAAAGACGCGTGAGCAATGACCCATCGACGGATGGAATAGCGCTTGGATAAATGAATGTTATTTGGTGCACCATATCTATGGTGGGCGTTATAGAAACTTCATTGTACCGACCAATTGCGAAGCATATAACATTCCATTCTGGGAAACACAGGGACAAACCAGAAAGCCTTTTCTGACTTTTTATACGGCCCTGCTAATTCTACCGCCAGCTTTACCTCGGATGGCAAAATTTGGTTTCTTAAAAAACCCATATATTTTTTAGCGCAGCTGGCGGAAACAACTGACTGAAATTGCTTAATTTCAAACTCGTTTAGCAAATTTGGTTAAGTAATCACCTATTTGTTCACAGCTGATGTGAGTCCATAAAACAAAGAATGTGTTTGAAAATATTCCGGCAGTTATTTGTTCATTGGAGCATCCAAGACAGTTTATTTTAATTTTTCCCAGTCTTCTAGAATAAAACGTAAAACAATACGCACGTAAATTGATTTTATAACTGTTTTATGAAACGTTCCTTTCTTTAACTTTTGTAGTTCATTAGGGCGTGCTCTCTATTGAAAATACTCGGAACAAAAAGCAGTCTTACCGAAGAGCAAAATTATGTCTTTATGAAAGAATTAGAAAAGACTTAAGGAAGGTTTGGATGCATAATTACTACCCCTACGCTTTTGATATTTTTTCGTGTTCTGACTCTCATTAAGTGTCAATAAAAATTCTAGAAGACCTTTGTATATTTTATTATATCATAACAACTTAAAAGTCTAAACTAATTCAATAAATGATGTCTTCGGTAGTTTGTAAACTTAGAATTGACGATAATCTGTATCAGTTCCATGTAACGTTTAAGGTGGTAGACTGAAAATAATCGAGACTCTTCCATTATATTTTTAATTCACACTTAACTAACCTCATAGAAAATCATTCCACAAATTCCGTAACTGTAATACGGAACAACTTTGCACCGAATCAAAAAATAGTGATGAAACACAACGGGTTATTGGAAATGATAACGAGAATTGGAATTTCACCAAAATATTTATCGGTATTTGTGCGCAATCTCAATGTTTGGGTTATTAGTCACATACGACTATCGTTAAACAGTTGGATAAACGTACGGTAATGGTATTTGAAGTGTATTTGCTAGAAAAATAAGAATCTATTTCTTTAATTTAAAGTATACACCTTTTGGTTCAGTGTTGTCTCTGAACTGATAATAGGTATAGACATGAAGTGTCAAGGAATGTTTAGGAAGTTTTGAAAAATGGAGTTGTGCTTCTCAGAGGTCATGTACCTCCTTGACTTTGTTGTCATAAGCGTTCTATTGACATACAAATCAGCAATTTTTATTGATCAATGTCTCGGCAATTATGGAGTTACTAAAACATAAGTGTAAGTCGCATACGACCACTAAAACAACAAAAGCGAGTTCAATATACTGAAGGGAATACATACAGTTCCATTATTTTGAGAGTGGTTTAAAGTATTTTCACATCTAAGAAGCAATGAGTAGCGAACGAACAAAACATAGAAAAATGCCAGGAAACATGCATTCTGACATGTTTACGTATTTGAATGATTCTACTTAACAAAATGATGTACTTATTCTTTTTCCAGCGAACGGCTGAGATCTTTTCTCCCGAAATAAAAAGAAGAAAATGAGTCTCTGGCTGATTATGCAACATGATCACAATTTGTTTTTTATTTCAACCCTCAAAAAGCCTCTTTAACTTTTTGCTAAAACGTTTAGCAAACAATTAAACTCTCCAACCTTTTTTACGGGCGGAAATGCGGGCAAGGTACGTTTTCAGGTTAAAACGAAGTTTCTAAACCAAAACTTTCGTGCTCTTTTCAATCACCAACTCAACCACAGTTCGGTGATTTCTTTTAAGCCGCAATTTGTTTTACCAGAGTAAGTGAATTTACAATCAAAGCCGAAACTAAAATTACTGACCAATGATATAAACTTCCTTCAATTATTAACTCAGTCAATGATGTGTAACATTTAATATATCTGTAGCAACCAACTCTTTTAGCATTAGACTCTCCTTGGCGTAGCAGAGTGCTGGTCTCACTTTTTGTTTATATACACGTACTGTCAAAGTTTGTGCAGAGGTAAAGGTGGGTATCTTTATTATTACTTATAGTTCTGTTGTTTTCATGATTTTTTTAAAAGTTGACAGCAACGCAAAACAGTGTCTTCTTTACAACTGGAATTTTTTGAAACTGCTGAGCTAAGTATGTTAGAAAATTAGAAATCGTAGATGCACAAGGAAACCGCACTCACTCTCATAAACGGCTCTTACATAACTTCGAACACAGTTATTCAAGACACATTTTACTTACCTATTTGAATTACAAAGATATAGTACAACAGAGTGGAAATGTTTTCCTACAACTTTTAACCCAGAACAAATGTCTTACCCATGCAAACAAATCAATATTACTGAACCGATAGAAATAGCTAAGATACTTCAGCTCCCAAATCTGACAACATTTTGTTGAAACTGAAACAATTCCTTTGTTTCTCTTTGACATCATTAGTTTAAAGGATACGAAATGAAGTCATCTTTTGCTGTTCTTGTCTTACTGGCTGTGATCCTCGGAGTGGCAGAAGGCAGGGTTTGGAGGAAACTCAACGGTCCTCCCGTGTGTTTTCATGCCGCTGGGAGCAGGTTCGGAAGCTTTAACTACTACGGCCCCACAGTGCACGCCTGGAAATTCAAGGTGGTTTACCGCTCGGGTTGGGTCTCCTGTGCAGGAAGAGGAGCGGTACGTTCATTCACAAACTGTTCAGTTACTAACTAGCAGTTGTCAATAATAATGGGAGTGCTCCGAGTCAACTACATCAGTACTGATATTATATTAAACTTGTAAAGTTCTCCCACAAACAATCTATAAAAGTGAAGAGGTGTAAATTTACTCGGTGTCTGAAATATTTTATATTAACTCTTGTTTCAATAGAAAGCCTTATTAAAATTATTTCCAAAAGGCCCTAAAAACATACCTACATTAGACCAAAAAATGTTATCTTACCTAACATCATCAATGAGTACTGCCATTAAGCAATTGCCAATATCCAAGTGCGATCACTAAACTAGTTGCGCGCAGTTGAAGAAGTCAACTGACAATCTCCAAAGACAATTATTTATTTGTACATCTAAAAGAAACAGCATTAAGACCAAATTTAGAGCTATATATCCAATCTCATGTTGGTTGTAAGCGAATTTATATGTAATCCTTTGTTTAAGTGGTCTGTATTCAGTGCTGACTTGAATAATTTTCAACTTGAACAGAACGTAGCACATCGAAGCCACTGGGGGTGCGCACCATTCCATCAGCATATCGGCACTTTCCTCACAGACTGCAACAACAACATAATTGGCCCCAAGTTCAGGAATCTTTTCCACAAAGCTTGGTACACAATGCAAGGTTACACCTCCTCCTCGCCTGCCCTCGTGTTCCCCATGACCAACGGTCATGCTAACCAGCGCTATATCGTCAAACATACTGCGCAGCTGCGCTTGTGGTACGGCGAAGATCTTGCAGGCTTCACTGAAGGCGACAACAACGGCAGCACATGTGCTGATGTTTACGTTTTTGTCTGATATTGCACGTCACGGCAGCATCGATGTTATCAGGCTATAGGAATCGAATAAAAACCATGAAATGCTTTTTGGTTAGTTGGTCTTAATAATGAAGTGTAGGATTTGATTTGGGTTTCAATAGACAAGTAGTTTCCATAAGATCTTAGTAAGGTTGTGATTAGCTCTTGTTTAAATAGATTTTATTGATAACGTGTAAGCTGTGGAATCAGTTTGTGAAACAAATAAACTCAGGATATATCGAGTACACTTTTAGCATCATGCGCTTGCAATCATATACTCTTAATTACTGTAAACGGACATCAAATAACTGCAATAAATATTCAAGTAACTACCTTGAACGTGTTGTTATTTTGTCTGTTTGAATTTTTCTCTCCACATTACCAAGATGCGCAGCTTGTAGCAGCCGCAACGTAGCTGAAGATTCAACTGACTACTGCATGGTTCAGTACAATGATCTGGCAAATGAGCTAACAACAAAACAGACAGCGTAATCTTTCACTGACTTTAAAGACCTCAACACAATCACTGAAGCATTTCCTTAGTCGCTGGCTAGACCCACACCGGTCTGACGATTGCAGTCAATGCTCTGAAAACTAACTCCAAACATTTTGTGTCACCACATACCATCTGTTCTACTCTCGCTTATGAGAACAATAACTGCTATGAGCTATACCGGTACAAGTAAGACTAAAGAATTTCACAGAATGGCTTTTTCTACTTTCTGGCCTGATTTTTACCTAAATATTGAGAAGACCTTCACAAACTATTTTGTCTGCACTAACCTCTGAGCCAATGTCATGCAATACTGCTAACTGAAAATAAAATTCAACTTTCTCTTCTGTCACTACAATCCACCAAGCCAAAAGATTCTTAATGAAACTATACGACCTCTTCTTCAACTCATGACAGTGAAACAGCTCCGTGAACAAAATGGGAAACTTGAACGCAGTCTTCCAACTCAATATACGCTTTTTTACAAGAACACCCAGGCTGAGAATGGCTCAAAAATTAAGAATAAGCTAAGAACAATCACCATCTGAAATTTTGATAAGACAAATTTATTTAATCCTTGTACACAGATTGAGACCTCCATGTATACAAAGACTCGTTTGGTTTAGCTGTGTCATGTAGCGCTGTAAGAGTGATAAGCAAGCTCGTGACGTTCACGGAGACTGTATTGACAGTTTCAAGTTTTGTCGCATACCGCTCGATGAAACAACAGCAAACACGTATTTCTTAGCGTCTTTCTATTTTTCCAGACAACTAATCCACTGTTTAGAGATATCAGGAAATAAGAACAATTTAAGAACAATCTGAGTCTGAAATCGCCAAAAATTAAGAACAGCTCAGCCTCAATCGAAAGTTACTGGTTCTTATAAAAAAAGCGTGTAAAGTCTCATACAGTCTGCCAAAGATGTTAAACACGTAACTTGCCACAGTTTGCTGCTGTCGTCATTCGATTTTGTCTGCACAGCATTTCAAGTGAAAATACACTCTGCGTTAACTACTTTTGTAAGCATATCTTCCCGTAACTTAAATTGTCTTGTGTTATAATATAATATAGTTTAGTAACATGGTAGGAACTTTCTGCATATATTTTGACACTCGGCTTATAATTAGTCACAGAAATAAAAAGATAGGCCAGGTTAATTAGTCGGCCCGGAGGGAGCAGAGTTGAGGTTTCGACTCCGGTTCTTTTTTTTTAGTTTTCTTAGTGTCGAGGGCTAATTAAAACGTCAGAGTGCTCGACTCGCGAGCTAATAGTTACCAACACTCGCATGCGTCACGGGAGATCAGACGCGTGATGAAAGATGATTATTTTTCCTTTTGACCGGAAGTTCACGTGTAGTCAGAGTGCTCGACTCGCGCGCTAATAGTTTCCAGATGCTCGCATGAGTCACGGGAGATCAGACGCGTGATGAAAGATGGCTATTTTTCATTTTGAACTGAAAATGACGTGTAGAACGTCCGGTACGATTTGTAGGGAACAAGGGAGATCGAAGCATACGTTGTTTTAGTCAATTTAGAAACAAATTACTAAGAATACGGCAAGGTCGGGCCGAGTTGGGCTGTTAATACAGCCTCTTGTTATTATATACACACTCACTAGATAGTAGCAACAGAGAGCTCCGATTTGTACCTTCACAGCTAGGATCTCAGCTCATATCCCATTGTGCAGATTAATGGAGCCGAAACCAGTTGCAGGGTTGCACGCATTTTGGGTATCCCGACTGATGACCAGTTACTGATTTTACTTTTATTTCAGCAACATCGTAGTTGTCTGTGCAATTTAAATTTGCGGAAAATTAGCTGCGAATGAGGTTTGCCGAGCCCTCTAGTACTTTTGATTGAAAAGTTTTACTTGGTCGAGAGAGCAGCACAGCTAAATATGAAAACCCAACTATTAAAGTCTAGTATTATGAAATAAAGTAAAACTGAAGCATGACAAGCATGATTTATGATTGAATGCATGTTTCCCAAGTTTTTTTCAACGCGCGTGTGTCAATTTCCCGCCATTCGATATGACACACTTCTTGTGCTAAGTTTGAGCGACCCTTCGCCTTGTTTTTCGCACTAGAATATTACTTCAACTTTTAGACAATTGAAGACTAGTGAAAGTGCAAAGAATCAAGAACATACAGTTGAACAGCTACTCGACCAGGAAGAAACTCAATGAAGGTCACAAACTAATGAGTACTCGCTAAATATTTGGAAATTACGGCAGATGATTATTTTTCAAGGAGATACTTGAATATCTACAGGCTCGGCATCTTGTCCTTAATACTAAAGTTACACGAATATTTCGAATGGCTGTTTGAACATGGGTTTGTGTGTGTGTGTGTGTGTGTGTGTGTGTGTGTGTGTGTGTGTGTGTGTAGCTACTTCAAGCGCATAAAAAGAACATAAAATGACTTTAGGCTTGAAGCGTCAGAAGAACATCGACAAAGGTTCGACAAATCTGTTCAGTGTTGGACTCTCTGTGCCAATATTTTGCAGGAGCTCCGCCACAGTGACAGAACCGAAAAAGATTTGATCTTTCTTTCTTTTAATACAGCTGGTAACTTAAACAACTTTACTCAGTTTTCATCCTACATACATGTCCAATACACAACCACTGAGACGTTTCGACTTTAGAAAAGGCGACTCGTCTCAGCCGAAAGTCAGGTCGTGACCGGAAACAATCACTGAGACGTAATTTGCATAAAAGAAAAGGGGGCCGTCAAAAACATTGACAGGTCTTCACGATTGGCGACTCGTCTCAGCCAAAAAGAGCCTCGAAATTGCATTTTCTTTGATTATACGTCGTTCTCTAAATGCCCCATCTATGAGTATATGTCGTTCTCTAAATGCCACAAATAAACCAAGCATAGAACATGTTCATATTTTAGAGTCTCAAAACTACATTTGCTATGACTATGCGTCGTTCTCTAAATGCCCCAAACAAAACAAGCGCACGTTTTGTCCATATGTTCATACATATATGTTTGTCCATATTTTCATTTTACTAACGCTTCTTTCTATTTTCAAGGCTTGTAGAATCATGGGCAAAGAGATGAAAGAAAGACTCACGACAGTATTCATTGCCCTGACTGTGGTCTCGTCATTTGGCATGGGTCATTCTGCAGTTAAAGTCCAGGAACATTTCTGGCAAGAACCGGTTATACTGTGGGTAGCCACAGTAAGAGCAACAGGCATGTGGGACAACAAACCTACTATAACATTTCATAGACACAGACATGAAACACAACCACTTACATAGTTAGGGAAGGCCCTTTAAAAAAGTGACAGGGGGGGTGACTTTCCTGAGTTGCTTAAATTTTTTCCCTGTGAATTAACGGTGCAAAAATGTTTTTGGTGGTTTATTCTACATGCAGGATTTCTCCCCCCCCCCTTTTTTTCACTGAAACTACAACAATTTTCGACCACTAAATATTGTGCTATTGTAGATCCAGGGGGATGCTGGTGGTTTTGGGGGTCCAAGGAATCCATCTTCTACTGGGGGGAGACAAACGAGCGCCGAAGGGGCGAGCCTCAGTTCTAGGGGGTCTGGGGCATGCTCCCGCGGGAAATTTTGAACATTAGTTTGTCTGATACGTATTTCCTTGGTTTTAAACGCCATTTAAAGCAAAATTAGAGTGTCTAAAACTATTGAAACATCTCCCTTTTTTTCAGGCTTTAACGTGACACTTTTTATTACATCGATAATATTGTTTGTTGCCTTTAGAATCAGTTACAAAGTGTAAAGTGAAGATCAACCAAAACCAGCAAACGCCAGTAGCATATAAATTCGACCTTGGGTGTTGCGTAGTTATACCGCACGCAACCAGCGTACTCCCTCTGTGGACGAGCCTGACAGGGCACAACTCAGGTCACAAGTCGCGTGATCACAAAACGTTTGATTATTAACCCTAGAAGCCTTGAAGGGGGGGGGGTCAATTTGACCTTCCCCTCTCGAGGCTTCTTAGGGTTAAACTTCGTCATGTTAAATTCGCTTTTGTCACAAAAAGTAACCCAAGGATTTTTATTGCCAATAGTTTCCAGTTCAGATTGAATAGAAAAAACTGGAAGGTGCTCAGAAGTGTCTGCAAACAATAAGTCATTGGACGAGTAATTGTCTAAATCATTAGTGAAAATATTGTCGATTTATAATAGAGAAGCCCTGTTTGATGTTATTCTTGTAGGACGTGTAATAAGTGGGAAAAACATTCTAGAATACATTACATTTAAGTATTAGCCTTTTGTTTGATGACAATGGTGGTTCATTAAATCCAAGTTAAAGTCTCCCATAAGATAACATAGCTTGTTTTCTTTAGAAATGCTTTCAACTAAGCGATCAAAGTCAGAGGCAAAGTCCTCTATGTTTTGATTTGGTGGTCTATAAATAATACATACCATCAATAATATTTTCCCTTCAGGTACATGAATTTCTATAAACAAGGACTCCGTACATTCCTTACTGGAAAAGGCTATACTAAATCATCACAACATTTGAACTCTCATTCTTTCGCTCTACTACAAATTCAAGCTTTTAATCTGTTTATCTTTATGCTTTGTTTCAGAGAGGGCGTTATGTATTACAGAAATCACTATAACCTGTTTTTTAAGGTGTTGAGCTGGCTTTGGCTGCTTTTGACGTTGTTAGTGATTCCATTGCGTGTGTTTGAACTAAAAGTGCAGCTTGTATTGTCTTCACTAGCATTTCTGTTTAACTTTATGCGGCTGCTCAAGTTTTTCTGTATTACAAGCTACGTATGTACCCTGCATACGTGTTGTCCTCCACGCTATACTGTTGATTATTTTTTAAAACAGTTAAAACAGTTTGTGGTAAAAATTATGAGATAGTGTTTTCATCAGTTTAACGTTTATACTCATTTGATGCTAACAGTATTACGTCAATAATGTTAACCATAGGATTAGAGGCTTGTCGGCATCAACATCCTGTGGAAGGTTATTTGTCGAGACCTGACCAGATTTATAATCGTGTTCGCTGTGGTGTTTGTTGCTTTTTGTGGAGCGCTGTTTCTCTCACTCCAAACTACGAATTCAAAAGTATATTTTTGGGTGAGTTTGAATCGTATTTTTAAAATGCACCACTTAAACTCTTCTGTATTGATAACCTCGTAGTTTTCTTTATTGTTAAGACACAGCTAATTTTTTGTGTAGTACTACGTGTAGCGCTCCATCAGCATGGCATTGCAAAGGCCTTAATACTTGTTGAAATAGATTTCCTTAGACGAGATAAACTCAATTAGGTCTTAGTTTGCCTGTTAATGAGCCAAAAGCTTGTATAAGAATGAAATTTCGGCTCTATAGCTAAACTGAGTTTCGACATGTGGGAGAGAGATTACGAGAAGCTAAGTAGGATGTGGCTTTTGACAATTCTTGTTAGAAAATTACATGAAGTTTAGTCGATACTTGCTTTTTCGTATCCTTTTTACAGTGGATTTGAGCATATCTTGTTGACCGACATTCGAACTTTGGTAGAGCGACAGCCATTTAATGATAGTTATGAGAAATACAAGTAAGTTCGCCTAACTGCCTTCACGTGTGAAAGTTTTATGGTGTTTTGTTGATTGCTTATTGCCGATTACCCCTCCCCATCTCTTTCAAGTGCAGTTGGCTGACCACACATAACGCATTACACGTCAATTTGTTGTCTGTCTGTCTGTCCATTTGTCTCTCTATCTAATCCCTCCCTTTCTCTGTCATATGGGGGTGGCTGAGAACACAATCTTGGTGCTGGTCTACAGAGCCATGGTTGGATGGCCGTTTGTCTGTCTTTATGTCTGTCTGTCTGTCTAACCCCTCCCCTTCTCTCTCACGTGCAAGTGACTGACCATAATCCTAGTGCTGGTCTACATGGCCATGCTTGTTGTCATTCTGTCTGTCTGTCTGTCTGTCTAACCCCTCACCTTCTCTCTCACGTGCAAGTGACTGACCATAATCCTGGTGCTGGTCTACATGACCATGGTTGTCTTCACTCTGTTTATCCTTACTACCTTTGTGTCGTCTTCTGTCTCTCTGTCTGTATGTCTATCTGTCTACCCCCTCCCTTCTCTCTCAAGTGCAAGTGGCTGCTCACAATCCTGGTGCTGGCCTACATGGCCATGGTTGTCGTCATTCTGTCTGTCTGTCTGCCTATCTGTCTAACCCCTCCCCTTCTCTCCCATGTCCAGGTGGCTGACCATAATCCTGGCGCTGGTCTACATGGCCATAGTTGTCTTCATTCTGTTTACCTTTGTGTATACCTTTGTCTGTCTGTCTGTCGTTCTATCTATGTACCCCCTTCCTTCTCTCTCACGTGCAACTAGTTGAACACAATCCTGGTGCTGGTCTACATGGCCATGATTGTGTCTGTCTGTCTCAGTCTAACCTCCCCCATCTCTCTCACGTCCAGGTGGCTGACCGCAATCCTGGTGCTGGTCTACATGGCCATGGCTGTCGTCTTTCTACTCAACATTCTGATCGCTCAGCTCAGCACCACGTACGAGGACGCCAGGAAGATCGCCTGTCCTCAGTGAGACGTATACTGCGTGGGCATAACAACAAGGCTGGAGAGTAGCAGATCTGAAAGTTTGGTAAGTACTTTCCATATTTAATCATTTTTTTTATTATTATTATTATTTTTTATTATTTATTATTATTACACATTCTTTAAACAGGGACATCTATTTATCTTAACGCTAGTTTAAAAGAGCCCTGTGTAAACATAAAATAAAACAAAATTACACTTTAAAGAAATGTCGGAAGTGAAAGAAAAATGTACATATTATGAGAAAGACACTGTTCATAGCATATATATTGGTATTAATAAAGATCATGTTCAATATTTATGTTTATTTGGTGGTGTTGAAGTAGTGCTCGGCAGCTCTCTTGAATTTGTTAATAGTTTCTGCATTTCTGATCTGTTGAGGGAGGCTGTTCTACGTTTTGGCGCCATTGTACTTGAAGCTTCCTTGGAATTTCACAGTTTTGGGTAACGGTAGGCGCAGACTTTTCCTGTTTCGTGTGTTGTAGTGGGGCACTTCATGCGCATGGGTGAAATCCGAGAGGAGATAAGTTGGTGCAAGATTGTTAAGTGCCTTGTAGACCAAGACGCATTTCAGTTGGACATGTTTAACTTATTCAAGTGAGGTATAACGTTTGCATATTTAAAATTAGCAGAAAGACTGTCTGTAGGAATGTTTTTCAAAACAATTGGATGGAACACTACATCAAAGTTTACCAGTTCATCTTTTCACATTTGTTAATGACTGGCTCTAATACTAAAACATAGTAATTTAGATTTTGTTTCAAAGTGTATTACATTTCAAGTAGTTTAGAAAAATGTACCAGTTCAATAGTACAGTTGCTATGGTGCTATTGTCAGCTATGAACTTTAATAAAAGGAATAGCAGCAAAGTATTTGGATTGGAAATAATCAGTAATGCTTATTTTTTCAAGAACAGTCGGATGAAATTACCTGGTTGAAATTAATGATATGTCCTGACTGATATGACATCATTATCTGAGTTGTTGTTTTTTGTTTGAGCTAGTAAACGTAAATTCTAATTACAAGATTACAAGAAATGTTTTCGGAGGGAAGCTCCTTCTTCAGCACACAGGCTAGATGATCTCAATGGGTACTGATAGCAGTCTTTTTATATTCATTATCTACACCTTGTCTAATATAAAACTGAAGAAAATAGCAGAAAACATTTTGCATAGTTGTGTACTTGTATCATGTAAAGTTATTTGTTCTAGCTGGCTCGACATGTAATATCGAATATCATATACGAAGTTTTTGTTAAAAACATGTTCACAAAGGTGAAACTTCCTTTCTGTAGCTTTATGTCTACTGAACTGAAGCCTTGCGTAACTTCATAAAGAACCGTTTTTTGGTATCTGTCTGACAGGTTAGGATTCTGGGATAATTTCCATGTGAGAAATCCTGAAATTTGGAAAAGACACGGTGGAGAATACAAGCTAGTAACAAACGTGTAACGCCTTTCCATTTTATTAGGAGCGAAGGTCAGGGACGCTTCGCATCCTAGCGCCAAAGCGCATTCATTGTCCAACAGTCTTGTGAACCAAACTTATATTTGTCACACCTGCATGACGAATCCTTGCGAACGAGTAAGTTTAA
>JAOEJI010757366.1:0-14305 GCA_025448255.1 Umimayanthus chanpuru
GCAATCAATCAAAAACGGACAGCACAAGTCAGAAGGAGACAAGCAAAACAGTGCAACCCGAAAACGTCCTGACGGAAACAAGTAACACTGAAACTGTACACATACCCTCTTCTTCTTTTATTAGAATACACTTTATAAGAATACCGGGGCTGGGCTTTGCCCAAAATGTAACTGAAGATAATGTGGAGGGAAAATAAGTATAATCCTCAGCATCAGCAAATTTTCCACTATTCTTAACTTATAGAAAAAAAGTGTATTCTTCCTGTTTAAGTCTTTTAAGATGCATCTCCGGAAGTAATGCAGGCATCAAAAATTGGCACGGACAAAGTTTTGACGTATACAGTTCTGTATAGTCAGTGCAAATATATTGAGTAAAATTTTTAAAAAACTACTCTCAGGTTCAGAATAAACGGGGGGGGGCGTTTATTTTTCGTGATTTTTGCAGACCCCCCGCAGCTTATTTTTACAACCCCCCCGTTTATTAATTTATCGAATTTCAAGAGGGAAGTTAATAAAGTATAAAAAGATAGTCCTAATTTTGTCTTTTCTCTTTTGTATTTTGTTCCCGTCTTTTAGTTTTGGAAAGCGCTTGGACACATCGTTTATTCTGCTGTCCACTTCCCCGTTTATAAAATTTTCAATTTGTTTCCCCCCGTTTAAGAATTTTCTAAAATGCTTAAAGCCCCCCGTTTAATTTGACACCCCCCCCCCCGTTTATAAAGACGAAAGTGTTTGGGCCAGTTTCTATTTAACTGGATTTAACTGTATCGCCATGATAAGGTCGGTAATCTGAAATGTTTTTAAAACTGAAAAGCTTTGGCTGACCGTAGCGTTCTATTTTTCATTTTTTTAAAAAAAAAGCTCGCTGCCCGTCCGGATACTGCAGACTGTGTGTCACTGAAAAAAGTGTTCAGCTATCCCAGCGACTGACTTGGTTTCACTGGGATTTGATAGGCTGAAAGCGATATCTTGAAATGTTTCGTCTCGTGGAACTTGATAGATATAGTGTAATTCATTGAGTGAATTTACGTTAAAAACCCACTCTGACTCAGTACTCACTAAAAGATCAGAGTGCTCAATACGCTGGAGGTGTACAGCGAATAAAACAATACTGCCATATATTACTGGTATTTTTACCGTAAGATGGATGTCCGAGTGTCGCATGAAACTCCGTGTTATGGCTTTAAATCTTTCTTATACCATAGTGTAATTATTTACAATAATCAATCAGCAAGCACCAAATCCTCCCACCAGAGCTGCAGTATATCACTATCAGTGTATTTTCTGAACCCAAGGGATTTCAAACAATGTTAAGTTGTTGTGTTTTAAAAACCCTGTTAAAAGTTGAGTACGGATGTTATGAATCATGATGAATGACATCTTTTGACAGATCGCAACTGTAAATTTATCTGTCCTTTCACGAGTCTGTGACATATATTTTCCTGATATGACGTAAAACTAATGGGAACTTCTTATACTCTTCCATTATGAATGACGGTTTCTATTTTCTTTTTTACTTATTGCGACTGCTCACGGGATCGAAATTTGTCCCAGCCTCTGAGAGGACCTTGAAAGATCAATGAGGTCGATATATCTCTTTATGGGGGATCGGGGACAGCCCAAAAAAGCCTCAAAGTAAGTAAAAACCTTTACCGCACTATTGTATTACCAGGTTTAACTTGTATTTATTACGCTGTATTGATGGACATTAAAATAATGCCATGAAGTTGTCGTTTATTAGACGTTTGGTACCGCATGGCTTGGGGCGTCTAAACTCTACAAAAAAATGCCGGAAGCACGTTAAGACAGGTACTTTGTTTCGGTATTTCTAACACTTTCGAATGAAGAATCAAGTTGGCACACTGCCGCCACGCTATTGGATTTTTTTCGACACCTCTCCTAACCCCTCCCCCCTCCTCCTCTCAGTACCGCTTGTTCTACCACAGGAAACCCATACTCTATGTGTGTTTTATCGGCTTCCTATGGTATCATGGCGTCGAACCAAATATAAGCAAATGTACTAGTATGGGCTGAAATCAACTTTGACGGTATTTCGGTGAATGTTGAAATAAATTAAATTTTACTTGCCTCATTTGTAGTTGATGTCCTTCTTGATCTCTGGTGGCGATTTCAAGCCATTTCGACGGGTTTTCAATATTCACCGAGATACCGTCAAAGTTGATTTCAGCCCAGCCCATACATTTGCTTACATTTCGCTCGACGCCATGATACCACAGGAAGCCGATAAAACACACATAGAGTATGGGTTTCCTGTGAATCAGTACAACGGCACGATCGAAGGATCCTGAATACGAAATGTTTGTACCGAGCAAATGTTCAGTGTCTATTTTGTCTGTTTTCAGTCGTGCATATACTCGCATATTCACCGGTTCGACAGTAAAAGTATGTGACATACTTTTCGGGTAAAGTCAGAAAAATTACTGTTTCGGTGCGTTTAATACTGCCTTGAGGCCGTTTAGGCGATGAATCAACAATTTTGTTGATCATTAAGTTTTTATACTTCAATATCGACGGGGAACAACTTATCCCCCCCTCCCCCTAGAATCAGCTAATTTTGCCGCAGCATTTTTTTCTTCTTTATAGAGTTGATTGGCAAGGCAAGCAGTCTCCTCACTTTCCTCAGCGGCTTGAGCCCCGCTGTTGGCGTTGCTCGCCAACGCGCGGCAACTCGCTCGCAGCTTTACCGCTGGTAGCACAACGTTCGGTCGTTTTCTTCCATTCTATAAAGGAAATGGAACAGACTGCTCGCAGGCCAGATGAAAGCGGCCATTGAATCTCTTGTCGTAACAGTTGGGTGGAGCCCTGCTGATTTGCGGTTGAGGACGTTATGCCGACGGTATGCGGCTAAAATGAACCACCGGAAGCAAGCAACTGCAAATAAACGGCAATCAGAAGGCCAAACCACATCTCCTCTATCAAATAAAATCAAGATGGGATAAATGAGGGGCAAATTTGTTCATCAGTCTTGAATTGCCTGAATTTCGTTGAGGCTTTGCGGTTTTCAATAGAATATTTTTTGAATCCTACATATACTATCTACAACAGAATGCAGGCCCCTTGCCAACATGCGTTTTGGTTACGAGAGCGAAATCACAGCTCTTTGCCTTCTAATGTGATATTTGAGAATGTTACTAGTTTTCTTGTTTTTGTGTATGTAGTGGTATAACAAAGAATGGGTGTTTCCGAAAAGGAAGCGAGTAGAAAACGTGTTTTTGAGTTTATCCATCTTGCACTCATTACTTCCGGTTGACAAAATGCGAAATTCTGACACATGATATTTTTTATTTCACAAACATCTCACCAACCAATTTGTCATTCTTTAAAAAGGCGGTTGGATAAATATTTAGAGACAAGTTGCCCCATTATAAACTGGATCTCAGCAAACAGAATTGTACACATCGGTTTTTAATTACAGTACAGGAAAGCTTGCTCGCACAGCTCATACTCGCTTTATGTATCTTCAATCTTATTCAAAACATAAGTGCAACTCCTTTACAAGCTTAAAACGAGGTGTCATTTGTTCTTCAGATTTTTTGGAATGTGATGTGATTAATCTCCCTTTTAGGCATCCGTGACCTTCAGCAGTCTTTTATGATTGCGCCCTAAATTACTTTATTGCTGCGCAGACGTCCCCTGGAGTCCAGGCGGTATGAAAAAGGCAAAACTCAAATCCCCAGCTCTATCCACGCGATTGATTCACGATATCATTGAAAGGCCGCGTACGTCGTGCAATTTTATCACCTCGCGTTACGTTTAAAAACAAATATTTGTTGAGGTACATTCATTCCTTGTCTTCCGAGAATAAACTTTTCCCTTCGTTTCCCGTGTTTACTGAAATAAACATTTTGTTGACGCTGGGTTATCTGTAAACACAATCAGACACACCGCTCGTTCTCGAATGACTATCAGACGTTTCTGATTGGCTCGTTGGCGACACTTTCTTGAAACCCAGCAGTTGAATGGCTTTTGTATTGTGTTAGCCAATGAGATAATTGAAAAAGCTGTCAAGAAAGTCAAAGGTGCAGTTTCGATGAACGAGGACCAGGGGCTCTGCGGGAAATCTTTCGATCCAACGATTGTAAATCGATACTTGATTGTCAGACTGATCTCTTCACCAGAATTCACAAAGACTGTAACTTGGTGTCATCTCTCCTCAGTTCTGCTGCGAAGCCAAGAGAAGATCCGTGATATCCTCAAACTGAGCAAACAAGTTTGTTCTCTCTCACTACTGTGTTTTCTGAAAGGTACTAGCCGTGGACACGAAACTTCGTCAATTGCGGCTTGGGTCCCGCCGTAAACTGGAATTGAGTCGTTTGGAAACATTCCATTTGAACTGAGAGTAAGTGATTGTTTTCCTGTATTGGGGATTAGCGGTACAAATATTTTAAATTTGTTTTGCCATTCTTCCCTAGAATGTAAGTAACCCGCTTTGAATATGAATTCATTAGGGATTTCAATGGCCTCCGCTTGATTTGCCTTGCAGGAATTTGGTCGTCATGTGCACGGCGTGCGAAAAATGTGATTTGTGGGCGAAGTTGTGTAGCTGTAGTGGCAATGGTACTCGCTGCTCAACTTGCTCGGTTTTGTTCGTGTCGAGATCATAAAGAGCCGATTGCATTTCCACTGAACGCGGAAGATCCCGTGACAAGTTTTTTAACGCATGCGGCCAAGAATTGAGAATTCATTTGCTGTGTGTGCGCGTAGAAATATATAATATACATATACCCGAGATAGTTGAAGTCTCAGATTAAAAGTGAAGTGGTAACCCGTCTAGTGCCTGTTGCTACCTAGCACGACAAGAGAAACAAAAATTGTTGACACTCGTGAGTTGTCACATGCACAGGAGTAAAGGGTTTCAACGGTTCTCAAACATGGCCGACAAACATGAAGACGGTTCAGCGAGTCGCGCGCAGGATCAAGAAACCCAAACAAACTTCGATGTGAATACAAACAGTTCTGTACGTGTGGCGAGTAGCCACACACAAAGACCTGTCGCACAAGTACCCAGGATGCACGCAGGTTTTCCATTTAGACACCAGCCTTCATGCAACAGGGGTTTTCACTATCCTCCCAGTGTCCCATACCAAGATCACTGTTATTCCCCATACGAGGGGCATTATCCACCCCTACATGGACACCCTGGACATTATGGCTACCCAATCCCTCAGTGGCACCAGCCCACAAGCCCAGTTTTGGGACCTAATGTACAAATGCACGGTGCAATGCGCCGACCCGGGTATCCATCAGATGGGTACCATTCATATCATCTGCACAACTCCATGCCACCTCCGGGCGCAAGTCCAGTGATTGCACATGAAGCGGCACACCATGAAGTTGAGATTGCACGTCCAAAACCAGAATGGCCGAGTGGCCATGGTCATCACATGTCCTCCAAATTATCAGTTTTACCATCTGACTACCTGAGAGCAATGAGTAGCAGAGGTGCAGGCACTGAGTTTGGCGGTCCACCTTCAACTGCTACCTCCCTAAGATCAACAGAACTTGAATTTCCGGCTAATGCATCAAGGAACTCAACTCCACGGCAGAGGATTCTAAGTCGAAAAAGAGCATTGTCCAATTCTCCATGTTCCATCGATGCATTAGATTTGACTTCTATCATTCGATATTCACCGGATGCACTGTTAGCCTATGTATCAGGCTCTCGAGCTTCGTCAGCTAGCTCATTTGGGCACCTTATAACACCTATTGCCCTTTCACCAGCGAATCCTCGCACACCCACTACCATACATCCCTGTCCAGTTCGACAAAACCCATTCATTACCCCACTGATACCGCCACTACAGTCACCAACTACAACTACCACAACAACTGGCCAGAAGGACTTGCCATCATCAACCACCAGCGTAGACAATGACCAGGAAGAAAATATGAGCTGTACAGACTCTGTCAAGGCTTCCAGTTCTCGAGAAGTAGAATCATTGCCTGTTTTCAAAGACGAAGTGATGGAAGAATGTCAGCTAGACTCCACTACCTCACCAAGTGCAGATGCAAAGGTATTTCAGAGTTATTTTATAGTACATGGAATTGTTTAGATATTTGCCTTCTTACCAAAGTTTATTAAATGGGTGCTGTGTCATATCCACACTGCAACAGAAAGGTACAAGGTTTACACTAACTTTTTCAGTCTTGTTTTTTAATGTTTCTCTTCAAAATACTCTAGTCAGTTCAACTGAAATGTGTCATTACCGTATATCAATTAGAATTAATAAATTAGGTTTAATGTTATGCCAACTTTGTCACCACTGTCGTTTTTCCTGTGGAAGTTGCTTATAAAACAGGGGAACAAAAAACAGGGGAACAAGGTGAATCATACCAGTGAGCAAGACCTACTAGTTATTTAGTTCAAATTAGTATTTACTAACCATTTACATCTCTAGAATGTAGTAGTTTTTATGAGGATATCCAAATATTTTTAAAAATGTAAACTGAAAAGTGACCATTTCCTAAAATGGAAATGATTGAAACTCTGTCATATAAATGCAAGGCATACTCCAGTTGTACTGAATCAACAGTCAAAGTTTAATGTATTAAATGTGTACTACTCAAACAGCACCTTGTTTTTATATCATGTGATGAAAATGAGATTGATGTGCTCACGTTTTGACAACTGCACAGCTATTCCCATCAAGGAATTTCTGAGCAAAGCACTTATATTTCACTTCACTTCACTTCAGGGAATTCCTTAAAAAATTGTGCATCAGCTTGTGGTTGTGGATAAATCATGCAATGTTCATTAGCTAGAGGGCTAATTAAGAAAGCTTCTGGAATCAAAACATGAGTAATAAACTAAATCTTGCTGACTTACATGTATATATCATAAACATTTGTGTGATAATTGCACTTTTTCATGATAAAGGCCAACAGAGAGATGGCTTAACCATATTGTGTATATAGATATAAGATTGTTGGAGGAAAAACAAGTTGCACAGATATTGAATTAAAGCAGAAATAAGTTGATGAAAGTTTTTGAACAAATTAACTGGCCTGTGGTTTTGACTGACTATATAATTACAGCTCAGCTGTTCAGTAAACAGAGGGGATACTGCAAGTATTACTCATAAAACAGCCCATCTGCTATAAGTACTGCAGTTTTAAGAGGGTTTAGATCTACTTATATAAATTTATGGAATGTTTCAGATATTTAAAAGTATCACACAGTCATTAATGCAACATGCAATCCACCTGCAGCTTTACCCAGATCACAATTTTAGCAACTGTTATTAAAATGATACATAACTGGTTTATTTAAAACATATTACACTATATATACCATTCTTGACATAATAATAGTTAAAAAATTAACATATTCAAAAATAGATAAAAACATTGATCTAAATTTAAATTACAGATACAATAACAACTATGTTTTGAAACTAAGCAAGTGCATGCTAAAAACTAATCTTACTGATCAATGTGGGACAAACCAGTTTTTATATCTGTTAATCTAGTGGGCTTTGAGGATTGAGAATTGGTCTGTGTACAATTGTCATGCAGTCAGCTAGCAGATAGGTCTAGCAGCACCACACTGGGAGTTGGTAGAAGCAGGAAGTGTTGAAGGTTAAACTGACTGGCATAGTTTAGAAAAAACTGTGTTGCACAGTACAATAAAAGTTAGGGCAGAGCAAGACTTGCTGATGTTTTTAACCGTGTCTAAATAAAGTTTGAACTTGAACTTGAGTAAGAGTTATAGGAAAGAATGATCCTCTTTGGATTAATTGCCACAATCTTGTCACAAGGTAGCCAGGGAATGAGAAAAGCTGGGTGAAGCAGGATGCTTCAAGGATGAAATTGTTAAGTGTTGTGTAGACACATAACAGGTTGCCAGTATGAAGGCCACTGACTGTTTGAGTACCTGCAAGATGTGGGTGTTGGAAGCTCTTTAGATGGTAATGTTAATATTTGCTGACCTGTATTGAGGTTGCGTTGTAGGGAAACGCTATTGGTTTTGTGTGAGTATTTATGAGATGCAGTGGCTTGCAGAGGCTTCTCTCAGAAGAAACAAATGTGTATGATTTTGCAATTTCACTGCTAGACTTTTCAGGAATCAAAAATCCAAAATTATTTGAAAATTCCCATGTCTGATGAGTTTTGAGAAATAAACAATACTAAAACATCCAGTAACTTATAAATGATGGTGATCATAGTTTAAGGGTTTTAGAGTACTTTTTCAAAATTAATGTTACATGTAGGACATTTTACCAGTTTTGTGATTGTCTTTGAGGACCAAGGTCATAACATAGTGTAATTACACATGGTTGTGCAGATTCCTAGCTGTACTCACTCAGACAGTTGGTCTGATATAAGAACTCGATCAGCTAGTCATAATAAGATTCCGATAGAAGCCAGTTAGAGTATTTATAGAGCTGACTGATTATCACTAGTGTCACCTGATTATCACATGGATTATAATTTAGAAAAGTATTCATTACTTACCGGTAAGTTCTAAGTTGAACTACAGCGTAATTATAGTAAACTCTTGGAATTTTTGGGATAAAATGTAAACATCAATGGTACTTGGACCCAGATTTTCCACTTAGTTTAGTCTGATATATATATAATTTTATGGCTATCCATGGGTTATATACACCCTGAGTGTGTCAACTCGAATGAAATTGAACTTTTTTTCAGTCGAACCTAACCGAACAAAATCAAACTCAATCGTTTGATTGCTGAACATAATTAAACAAAATCAAACTCACAAAAAGATTTTTGCAAATCGAATGAAATCAAACAGTCGATTTCCAAACCTTTCAATTGCTTTTGCTGGAGTGTGTATATACACTGTATTCATAACGGTGGAATGAAGACATAAGATCGAGGCTGGACATCCATGAGCATCTTTATAGCCCTTATGCAGAATTGCAAAATGGCGAATGCTACTTCAAATTCTACGGCTGTTGTTCTCACTGAAAATGATATCTCAGGAGCTGCTTTAGAAAGACACAAACCTGCAAAACTTAGAAGAAGAAGCCTGTCCAGCCTTGAATTGGTGGTTTGGGCGCCATTATGAATATGGTGTATAAGTTGATGTAATGCCTGTTTATTTTATTTTGTTGGTAATCGAACAATATTGTTCGATAATTGAACTAAAAAAAAGTTTGAGTTTGATTTTGTTCGATTGCCAAACTCAATCAAACTCAATCAAATGATTGAGTTCGATTAAGTTTGATTATTGAACGTTTGAGTTGACACACTGTGTATGCGTTGCAGTTCTCCTGCAACCACAACCCCAAAGATCTAGAGGGGAGGGGGTAGGGTGACTGGTGTATCTCTACCCCAGGGAGGGAGGTACAACTTTGCCCAGATGCATGGGTGACTTGTATGACTCCACCCCAAGAAAGGTCTAACTGGTATATTTTCAATCCCAAGGATGGGGGGAGGGAGTGTTGGTGTATGTGTATGGGATGGGGGGGACTGCATGATGCAACTGCCCAAAGGAAGGGGAGGGTGACTGCAGGTACAACTCAATCCCAGGGAGGGTGTGACATTTGTGTCTAGGGGTATTTGTCTTGTTGTAGTTGTTCAGATGTTCACTAAAAGTATCTGAAAGGGCCCATCACATGTCATCATATTTTCATGTCAAGTAACCTACTTGTGGGAAAAGATGATGAAGAAACTATGTCAAAACCTTGTTGGCATGAATGAGCTTACCTCTACAACCTTTGACAAGTCGTACTGTTTCAACAGGTTTCAGACCCAGTTTGAGTCTTTGGTAGCCTTGATTATGCACTGCAGCCATCTTATGGCAATAACCTTACTGACCATAATTTTATATGCTCAATAGTATTCTGCAGACACAATTTCTTCAGTTTTCTTGCAAGTGAACATTAATAGTGACAGAAAAGACCCCATTAATTTAGGGTACACATTACATTGATAGGATATTACTGCAAACGGTTCTTATTATAATTAATAGTGTAACTATGGTTACAAAAAAATTTCAGAACATAAGTAATGGTAAGAATAGTTTTTATTTTTTCATTTTTTATAGCAATATAACTTTTTTTGAAAATTCACTGATTTAGCTGTTGCCAAAATGCATATTTTTGGGGATAGAGCCCTTGATTTAAGCAAAGCTAGAATAAGTTGGGCCCCCTATGGAAAGTGAAACTGAAAGATATATTTTAGTAGTTATAAATTTTTCCAAATTTCAAGGTAATGTCAATCCCCAGTAAAAGTCTGTCAAAACAATCTGAAAATTAAATGTTTTTGATTATTTCCAGCTGACATTCTGTGGTTTTTCCAATGGGTTTTAATAATCAAGTTTAGACAAGTTACTGAGTTGATGAAGTAACACCATGCAAGATTAAGTTGCAGGCATATATATACACACATACTCCTGGCCATTAAATAAATTATTGTTTACTCAGGCGCTTGGCTGTGTTTATGTGTATAGAACTGCTTTGTTTAACATGATATTAATTAACTGAGCTTAATTATTAAATTTTGTGAAACTTTGCTGTTTACCTTATTTAATTACTTGCTGCTTGCTAAAATGCCACAAAGTACTATCAGCAAGGAATTCTAAGGCCTTGGCAGGCTAAACAAATATTAATGTTGCCACACTCCACTAATGCAATAGAGGGTATAATACTATGAATAGGTTGGGCTTAATAATATTATCCAGACAAGTTTTATCTGATAAACATAAGCGACCAGACATTGATGTATGAACAAAAAATCAAGGCTTAGTTTTGTTATATGTCTTTAATTGAGCTCATCACTGATAAAAATAAACCCAAGCAACTAAGTCAGACAAACCGTATTAAAATTGTAAGTAATTATTATAGTAATAGTAAGCCCTATTAACATATTCCTGCACTTACATATTTTAGAAATCCAAATATAAACAGAACAATAATCATTTATTTTAGAACAATATTATTGTGCATGGTTATCTAGCGACTGAGTTTTATTCAAGTGAGTTATAGTCATGTCTTGAATATTTGTGGTTTGGAGAGAATTGGAGTGGGTTATCCGGTATTCAGTAAATGTGACACGGGGCTGGAAAATGTACATCAAAAATAGCCTATTAGCCTATCTGGATAATGCCATGTTTGTTTAATTGATCATCAAGATGTTGAATAAAACCTATCTTCAATTTTTTATAACCCACACTAAAACATTAATTTAAGCCAGACTTGCCAAACAAGTGAATGTCAGTATACAAGACAGTCAAGTATAAATATAATCTCCAATACATGCATTTACATTTTAAGTATATATAATATATATCAATATTGTATTCATGCATGGTAAATCTGCACAATATTTGTCAAACAGTTGTATGAGACTAATTGAAGAATGATCTGCAGGTGATCACACCATGACCCTTGTTATACTAATTGTTTTAATTTCATAGAATAGTTTCTTAAATATAATATTTTTAATATATATTATCAGTTTTAGAATCCTAATTTTTTTAGAAAAAAAATTGGCAAGAAACTGAGGTTGGCTGTGAAATACAGTGAAATATATGTATTGCACCAGACAAAGACAGACTGATGTCATTTTTTCAAATGAACTAAATTTCTTGTCACCTTAAGCTTGCAACTCATTACGCTACTTAACATTGAATTTTTAGAAACCCTGCCGAAACCAATTTTTTTGTTGGGTCACAAATATCTTCTACTAGTTTAAATTCAAGACATGCAACCATCTTTGTTTTAATGGTATTAAACTGTCTAATATGCAAATTTTTTTGGGAGTATATCTGACAGTTGGGTGTCTAGCTGAAAGTGCTTGTTTTAGTTGAACAAAAAAGGGTGAGATTTTTATTTTCCTCTTACAACAAGAGACGAGTTGTCAAAAATAAGCTAGTGATCTGAAGCAAAATTTACCACTTAATGCATGTACTATAAATGCCAGATAAAAAGTATTTTAGAAAGTGCATCATGATATGGAGAGCTTCTTTATATTGGAAAAGCCAAGGTTATAGAGCCTCAGGATTGCTTGCTTGGTAAACCAGGTTGCATGTTGTTACTTAAAAACATGATTGGTTATTTCTTAAAAAATTCACTTGCCTTCCCAACGGATGGCAAAGTTTTTAGCCCCCCTTCCCTACCAATATTTCCAATTATATCTCTTTGGAACCCCTGCCCCCCTCCCTCCACTTTTGGTGTGTGGTTTGTCGATAGGGGCAGCAGTTTTGGACCTCATTAATATTTAGGACCTTGCACGTTGCTATCATAAAACTGCATTACGACATTGCATTTTTTCTTCATTAATGCAGTTCCAATTTCCTTTCAGGGATATTTAGAAAACATCAATTTACTTGAGATCAGCTGGTAATGTGATTACAGACTGATTGTTATTTTCTCCAGCTGTTCACTAGAGGATATTAAATCATAATCTCTTTCTAATGAACATCCTATTGATCAGTGAACCCAAAACTATGCTACAGTGGTCACAATATTTCTACTGATCAACACAATCTTTATTTGAAAATTTTTAATGTTTTTAATTATCAGAAACACTAATTCTTACCCTGGCTAATTGTTCAAATTGGATTTCCATAGTTTTAGTATTAAGTGCTTTCTTCAACAGTTAACAGCTGTGTAAATTATATTATTTAATCTTTTGTAAGTGTATTAACTAATAATATCAAGTTTCCAGTTGAAATCACGAGCACATGTGAAGGTCATTAATAACCAGCTCCTGATGAGTGCAACATCTTAATTTCTTTACAATCTGTGGGCAGGCTTTAGATTGATATAATCTGAAATAAGAACTTCATTGTTGGTTTGAAAATGTGTACATTTCAATAGATTGTTCTACTGTTGTTGTCAGTGCTTGCATGGTGTTGAATTGGCAGCAGATGTACTTTTAAGATGTTGGTGATTTTCAAGTTTGTGTTTAAAACTTACATAATTATCATTATGCAGACCTAGTTATAAAAAGGATACTAAAGAAAATATTTCATGTATTGATTTGTCCAGGGCTCATATTTATAATTGGCAGTGCTGTCCCCTCATGCCCTTTGAGCTCAAACCAAAATGTGTGTTAAACATTGTTTTGAACTTTGCAATTTATATCAATGAAAGTGTGCTCAGATAACTGCAAGAAATGTCATTCAGTCCAACCAGGACAGCTAGAGGGGTAGTTAGAAACTTCCCCCCCCAATCACCCCCATAATTTCTGAGTGCTTTGTAATTATAGGATGGGAGAAGTTTCACAACGTTTTCTAAAATTTTATGGGGAATCTTGTAATATATGTGTCATACTGGTATTGTATATCATGTTGTCATGACAATAAATAAATCAAAAGCCAGACCTTTTGATTCATAAATTTCCCTATGTTTGGAAAGTTGTACACATGCAGTTAAATCTTAGTTTTGAATTTGATGATTATTAAAAGAAGAAGAAGTGTACTGGACTCTTATTTAATCTTTGGACTTGTAGGGTGGGTGCTTAATATTATTAGATTTTCACTATTTTCAGCCACACATTTTCAGTAAGTTTATTTTCCATCAACGAAACAAAGAAGGAAGAACATTGAGCACTCTAACTTCATACCGGGTATTTATATATTTTTAATGGGGGAGTTCCAGGCTGGGTGCTTATTGACTTTTTTGGCCATCATTATTAATTAATTGCTAAGAAAATAGCAAATATTTGTTAACAGGTTGGGTCTGATGCAGAGGGGGATGATGGACCAGGGGAAGTGGAACAACAGGAACTGATTTGCCACTGGAAAGACTGTGGCACAGTGTTTGAGTCACAGGAGGAGCTGGTGAAACATGCAAATGGTGATCATATCAAGAAAGAGAGGAAAGACTTCACATGTTACTGGAAGGACTGCAGCAGAGAGCAGAGGCCGTTCAAAGCTCAGTACATGTTGGTTGTGCACATGAGACGACACACCGGAGAGAAGCCACACAAGTGTACAGTAAGTGCAATAATACATAAATAATAATCATAGTAGCAATAATAATAGTAGTAGTAATAAAAATAACCCAAACAGTGTTTTTATAGTCTGATCTCTTCATCTATCTGAGGGACCAATGGCGCAGCATTAAGTCCCTGTCCAAGTTAAGGACTGTGTTTTATACATGTATGGCAGGTCACCTGAATTTCAACCCTAGGCAAAGTTGAGAACTGAAATGCATACCTTCAATTAATTAGCAGTTGAGATCTTACTAGTACTGTAAGTTCAGTCACTTTCACTAACTGTGCAGTTACCTACAGTAAGGTAATTTTTTTGTGGGGGATGGGGGGGGGGGGGGGCCTCGATTTTCCTTAAACCCATTTGATATCTTGCTAG
>JAOEJI010758477.1:0-14296 GCA_025448255.1 Umimayanthus chanpuru
ACAAACGATCCCTAAGATTAGGTGCTCTGCGCGTACAAACCATTACTCTAGCCCCTATATCTTTCCAAGTTGACGACGTATTCAATATCTTAGAACCATGTTGTACAAACGATCTTGTTTCTTCAACACCAGGACCGTAGGTGATACCCTAGGGTACTATTATCATATCGTTATCGTTACGGCCGGTTTTTCTTGTTATATGATAGTACACGTGGTTTAGCAGCTGCCTTGTTAAGAATACGTTTGACTGACCCTTTGTTGTAGCCACTAATTATGAAAGTATCAGTAAGCTCATCAAACCTAGATTGAAGTTTGTCTTCATTGGAGACAATACGTCTTATATGCAGACCTTGTGAGTATACTACTCCATTAAAAGTGTGACCCGGATGACAGGAATCAAACGCATACACAATAAAACGCATTATGCCCTGAAGGCCCGGGAGATTAGCACTAAAATCATCTTTGTGATCGAACAAGACGTTTCTAAGTACATATGTCATAGTAAATTTACCCTTCCTAGCTAAATACCAATTACCCCTATACATAAATTTGTTGTTACAGATCGTATATCTAACAAGTTCCTTTAGCCAGTCACGATATTCATCCGACCATTCAGGTCTGCATTGTCTCGGAGCACAGTCAAGAGCTACAATTGCCAATTCGGGACTTATGCTGTCATACAAAGCCACAACATCTTATTTCTATTCCTCATTTCGAGAAACACCTTCTATTGATTAATTAAACCGATGCTTTTTATTTGTTTGAAAGTAAAAAAAATGAGACACTGAAACTGACCAAATCGACATCTAATTCAAGTTTACGTTCCTGCATACAACTGTCTGATCCAAATGTCTTAGTGCCACCTACCCAAGGATCTTGTTCAGCGATCTCTTTTAACATCATCTCCACGCTCTTCTCCGTGACAAAATATTTGTCCTGGAATATAAGCATACGAACAAATTTAATCCTTTTCGGATCAATCCATGTTTCAGGGAAATATCCACTCACCCCTCCCTCAGGATAGACCTACCCCTCCCTCAGGATAGACCTACCCCTCCCTTAGGTTAGTTCTACTCCTCCCTTAGGTTAGACCTACCGATCCATAGGTTAGACCTACCCCTCCCTGGGAGTAGGGTTGGAGTCAAGAATCTTTAGGTATCCGACTAGCCGTTTCTCTGTAGTTCTTTCAAACCAGTGCTACATTTGATTCGTTCCGTGTAATATCACCTCAGTAGTATGAAATAATTTTGAAAATCCATTTCCGAGTGGCTTAGCAACCCTGAATAAGGAGGCATTCTGAACGGACAACAGTCTATTGTCATTTTCATGAAGACAAAGTCGTGATGGCCGAACACAACATACATAATACTACAACTAATACTACTACGAACCCTGAACCTAATCCAATCCAAACGGAAACCAGAATTAACTCTAAAAGGGAAAGTGAGAAACCAAATAGAAAAAAAGAAAACAAAAGCTAAGTAAGCCACTGATAAAATAATTACCGTGTTTTGAACTCGTTACCGCTAGCATTCTAGTACTATACACTACCACTACGCCAACAACTCGATTCAGGGCCGTTCACATTCTTTCTGCTGTATATATATCACAAATGGCACCGACTGTTATAAATGGCAGCGACCTTTTATGAAAGGGAAATTCGCGTTGGCAGCTGTGATGAACGATAGCAAATGAGAATGAATGACAGTTTCTAGGTACTACAATACTTGCCTCAAGTTTTTCCTCCGCTACACCAGCTTTGAAACTCTCCCACAACCCTTGCGATGATTCACTCTTTTGCAAGGTGAGCACAACATTGTACTTGCTGACATCGATATGGCAGAGCTCTGTATCCAGTGTGTGTCCCTCAGGAAATGTAACGTAGAGTGCGTAGTCGGCACTCGGCAGCTCGTGTGGACTGCCAGTCTCTGATGGGAAACTGATGTAGCACTGAAACGAGGTGAAACACAGTGAATGAACCAATCAGACCGCAGGAGTACGTCTCTCTTGTAGATTACCAACTTAAACTTAAACCGGATTACGATAATCCGATTACAGTTAGTAAATAACTAATATTGTTTTTTGCCTTGGAATAGAGGAAACGTCAATCAGCATACAAATCAGCAGTTTGTTTGTCATGGAATAAAAGCAAGAAATACCAAACAGCATAATCATATAAATCAGCAGTTTGTCTGTTTTGAGATAACAATATCTGTATTGAAATAAGAGCAAAAAAAACCCAGTTTTATTTCTTGGAATAAAAAAGGAACGGTAATCAGTACAAAATTGAGATAAGTGTTTATCTTGGAACAAAAAATATGTCGATAATAGAAATAAGCTCTTTGTTGGCCTTGGGTTAAAAATAAGTGCCAATCGATATGGAAATAATCAGTTTGTTTGGCTTGTATAGAAATTAGAAGTTACTAGTAAGCAGTAATCTTGGAATGAAAATAAGTATCATTCAGTAACGACTTTAAGAACTTTATAAAAATCGTGTCCAAACGTGAACAAGAATTTATCTTTTTCAGACAGTTTTCATTTGACTAAGGTATGTTCAAAAAGAACCAAAACAAAACACGCAGAGAAAAAATCTTGGACTTCAGTTGTCCTAGAAGATAGAAAAAACTATCTTTTACCTTATTGTCGTTAAATCCTAGTGAGATGTTTTCCAGTGACAGGTCAGGTACATTGACAATGAAGGTGACAGTCTCCTCATCTTGGTGGTATGTGTATGGTGGGCAGTTGAAGAACGGCGGCGATGAAAACTCTGAAAATGACGGTGTTGAAATTACTTCCAAGGAATTTATGAACAAATCCATCATGTTCGGTAACATAATGTATTACGAGGTAGACTAGTACTTAACAACTGCAAAATTCCCAGAGGTGGAAGTGACTATAATAGTTAGCAATTATTCCCCAAAGTGGAGAAGACCAGTGAAGTAACGATCACTCCTCAAAGTGGAGATGACTAGCGAGGTAATAATTATTCCCCAAAGTGGAGGTGAATAGTTAACTGTTATTCCCCAAAGTGGAGATGACTAGTGAGGTAACAATCACTCCCCAAAGTGGAGGTGGAAATTTAGTAACTTTCCCCCAAAGTGGAGATGACTAGTGAGCTAACAATTATTCCCCAAAAAGAAGGCGAACAGTTAACTATTATGCCCTAAAGTGGAGATGACTAATTAGTGAGGCACCAATTATTCTCCGAAGTGGATGTTACCAGTTAACTTCTGTTCCCCGAAGTGGAAACTATTAGTAAGGAATTACTCCCCGAAATTGATACACGTGAATACTTCCTAAAGTGGAGGTGAAACAAGATGGAAATTATTCCCCAAAATGGAGGTGAATATGTCTCTGGGCACTGACACTGAAGACAACAGTTTTTTACGTATATACCAATACCAGACAACAGAACTATATAATTTTGTACTGTGAAGAAGCACACTGTGTACGTGCTCACTTGTGCGTAAGGCGATTAGCAGCAGAATAATTCAAGTTCAAGAAAACAACAAGAGTGGAACAGAAGAGTATTTCCTTATTTCGTATACACTAAAGCCTGAACCAAACGAGCAAGAGAGTTGGACGAGAGTTGATGGTTGCCAGTTTTCAACAACATACAAGCGCACCAGCAAACAAGGATGACAACCCAGGAAGAATTGACAAGGGTTGCGCAATACTGAACGTTACACCGGAAAACTGTCATCAACACCCACCAAAATATGAAACTTAACAAATTGATCGCGTTGTTGAGACTGACAACCATATTGTATTACACAAGATATTACTTTTTAGCAAAAACATCAAACAGCAACAAGCCAGGAAGTTTAAATACTAAATGCCTGAGTTGTAAACGGTTTCAATAAGCGACCTTAAGCCAGACTGGGCACGTTCTTTTGTTACACATGAATCATCATCATCATCATCATCATCATAAAAGTCTTTATTAAAATATCGGTAAAAATACATGCCAAATAAAAGACAGGACTGTAAGGTTTGAAGCATTACTAAAAATATGTGTTAATTGTTTACTAATTTATACTTAAAATAGAGCCTATTAATAAAACATTTCTCAAACCGCTCCGTATTGACCTTAGGTAACAGGCTACCCACTTTTCTCAGACTATGTGTCGTACTCTTGACTTTGAGCAGCAACTCATGCAAAGGATGCCTGACACTTATGAAAGTTATTGTAAGCGTACCCAGTTCACCACAACGGACAGGGAGGGGACAGTGTAATATCATTCATATGTCTGCTGGGGACAGTGTGGTGGGTAGCATACCTTTTAACGAGGATGGCAGGTCAAACTGCACGTCCTCCACATCACTCAGCACTACAGGAGGCGAGCCGTCCTCAGGAGTTGTCTGTTCCATGGGTACCAGCTCCGGCATGTCGTCAAACTCAGCATCCTCCTCTCTTCCACTCTTGTCCTCCACCGTTGCCTGCTCCATGGGAAGCAGATCGGAGTTGTTATCTAATTCAACATCATTTTTTCTGCTGTGCTCCACAACATTCCTGCTGAGATTACTTTTGTTTGCTATAGCCTCTGAATGAGCTGCACCACTTGTACCACTGTCTGCGGCTGCACTACTTGGAGCAGGCTCTCTATCGTTAACACTTGAGGTTATCCTACCACTGACAGTCTGGTCGTTTGTACTGTTCTCAGATGATTCACAAGGAGGGGAGATGCTAACATCGCTAGTACTGTTCTTGAGATTGTTCATCTCTTCTGAATCAGCTTGTGTTTCTGTGCACTCTGGATTCTGTAAAGCAAGTTTGTTGTCCTGCAAAAAACAACATAGTATTACAGTCATTACTATCATAAAGTCGTAGAATATTATTTTTTATCCATCCCATTTTCTAACTTAATTTTTGTTTCTGCAGAAAACTACAAAATGCTGATATCTTTTTAGATGTTTACAAACTTTTTTCGGTGAAACTATTCCCAACTTTCAAGACCTTTTCCATCAAAGACTCTAGCCTGAAGTGAAGTTGCCTAGACGAACACACTAACGGCAAAGCAGAACAAGATAATGTCTTTTTTCGCTGTCGACCATTACTCTTGGAGTACAAAAAGTCACTAGAGCAACAAAACACGATTCTATACTCTCAGGGGCCCAAATCTAACTGCAAGGGTTCTCAAGTCTTTGAAAAAGGCTTGTGAAACTCAGCCTTTTACCTGTATCCTATTGGCATGAACAAAACGATCTCTGTACTCTAAACAAACTGCTCAATAATGCCTACGACTTCAAAATTCTCCCAAACTTGTCAAGAGTCGCACTTCATCAGGCCTAATTTGACAACCCCACTTCTCAAGAACGTTATCCTACAAGAACAGCTATTTAACCGTACTACCAGCTCATGGAACGTATAACCGAACTCATAACCTCTGCCAAAACCTTCCTTACTTTTAAAGCTCTTGTAACCAACTATTTAACGAACACTGTAACATCTCACTTTTCCGTTGACAATCTTTATACCTGGCGTAGTATTTGTAGCCGATGCCACAACCATTTATCGCTATCACGTAAATCATCTGTCCATTGTTGCTTTTAGCAGTACAACTTTGATCAATTAATTAAATGACTTTTTTTAACAATCATGTTTCTGACTATACCAATATACATATACTTTTAGGCAGTCTACCTTGAAGGGTCCTTGGCCTGTTGTTTTGTTATACAGTTAAAGCACAATAAATAATAAAAATAAAAAAACCGAAAATCAAATTCAAGAACTTTAAAGGGCCGTACGAGCGCTGCACACCTGATCTGAGCTGAATGTGACTAGCGGGGCTGGCATCACAGGGAGTGTCACGACAAGCTGTTTCTTGCTCTTATCGAACTTGGCTGAACCATTCTCCTCATCGATAGGATAAGGGAGGTTAATGTGGGAAAAGTTAAGGATTAATGCACAAGATATCCTCCATAGTAATACATCATTTGTCATTTGTTTGTGTGTGTGTGTGTGTAATGTTATTTCCCAGATTCCTTCCATTCGAAAAATTACACGATCGAAATGCAAATGCCGTAAAAGCTCTATAAAACCTTTGGGAGGGAGGGGGGAGGGAGGGGGGCTTATTTCATTTGGGACCATGCCGTATACGTATGCAGTGAAAAATGATTATCTAACATTGATTTTAACTTCTTTTAAATTAATACAAAGAATTAAAGATTTCTAGTATTATCTATCTACACTGGCAGAAGAAATTAAGACCCAGTTGTATAGTACGAGAGCAAATCCCATCGTAGAACAAAAGGATATATCCAGGTGATAAGAGGGATTCTTGCAGTCCAGTAGTAGTTGCTTCTCAAAGATATCAAGCTCCACTCCTGCTGCCGAGTGCTGCAGTGTAACAAAAACAATATTGTTTATACTACCCTTTCAGATAAACACAAAGTTCTGTACTGATAAACTGAAAGGCCCGTAGGTCACATAGGACCTGGCTCAGCGCCGATTTATTGGAAGACTGCCATCGGTTTAGGGGAATTTAAAATTCAAAACACTACTAGGATGGACATGTAAATGTTTTTTTAAGGTTGCAATGTTGACCTAACCTTCGATGCACCTTTGCCTGCAGAGCTTGATGACTGCCAGTACACTGTGCACACAGTGATGTCGTTACCTACTAACTACAAAGCCCTGTCAACATTTGACCCTAGAAATAGGGTTACTCAACACCCAGGTGTCCCATGTTCAACATTTCCCAAAACGAATTACTGATTGGTGTATCTTTTTAGTTACGGATTGTTTCAGTTTTATCGCAACACACCTTTAGAGGAAGTTCGATGTAGACAACAAGCTCCTTGGGTCGAGTCACATTTGAATTTGAATCCCTGCAATCAATTAAAATATGGTATTAACGTTAAACTCAAAGACTCAAAAGACTTATCGTTGTTTCAATCTTGGGTTGGATTAATTACACCGAATCCTAAAGAACTTTTTAAAGGTAAATTACAAATCATTTTACCTCAGGGATTGCGCTACACCTTTTTGCTTTGAGTCCTGGGACTCCATGATCTTGCTGGTTTGAAGTCATCAAAAGTTCTGAAGGGGTCTCATGAAACTGTATCTATGAGAGTAAATTTCTATTTTTGCATCCCATGGATGCATTACAAATTCGAAAATGCATTTTTTTGGGAAGCACTTAGCGTAAAAATGCACGATTTTTGCGTTAACGCGATCCCTGTTCTATTTCACGCTGAGGCTCTATATCAAATATTTCTTTGACGAATTACATATACTTGTAATTACACATTATACAGACACAAATGATTCTAATACAGAAAAATATCAACTCGCAACTAGAAAACCGTAAATTATGCAAAAGTACATTAGGACTGTAGTGCCTTCTTTTCGAAAGATTGTTGCAAAACTACAAAAACAGTCAAACGCACGCTTTCTGAAAACCTTTTCATAATTTTTCAAAGGTTCCCCAATATTTCTCAAGATTTCCCAAGATTTTTTTTTTAAAAACAGATTTACTAAAAGCTTTTTGAATCATGTACACAATTTCCAAAAATACTTCAAAGAGTTGTGAAGATTTTCCGAAAATATCCAAAATTTATTGAAAATTTGTGTTTTGACTATACAACAAAAAGAAATATTTGTATAAAACAATATTTACCACTTGAAAATATAATTCATATCTTCTCACCGCCGTTCTATATGATCTAAGCAGTGAATACAAAACCTTTGAAATGATGTAAAGGATATATTTGAATGCGCAATCTGTAGCTCCTTGAAACTGAGCTTCAATTTCTACTTGGGCGACATCTTGGAACAAGTTTCCAGTCAAAAGAGAGGTTTTCACAGCAAATTCAGGATGCAGAGGAGAAGACCAATTGAAATTATCTTTTTCTAATGTTAAATATTTAACTACCAACAAGTCTCGCCATTACCAAATAAAACGTACCTTGCACAAGTAAAGTTCTGGAAGTCAATGTGACCGCGATGAACAATGCGATACACTGGCTCATTGGAGTCTGTTTTCTTGCCCTTCTTTTCACTGCATTCTTCAGACTTTTCTTCCTTCTCTTTGTGCTCATGTACAAGAGTGGGGCCGTCCTTGTAGGGGTATGGAAACTTCATACCACCAAGATCTTGATCAGGAGGGGATTTACTTTCAACCTAAAACAAAGTCAACAAAAATAACAGTTATAATAGGTTAGACATCAAATGTCAGTTATTGTACACACGTTACATGAATAGATTTGTGCAACATGTCGCTAGGACGGGTTAGATGTAGGCAACATGGTGATGCAATGCCTTGGTTAGGAGAGGCATGACTGCAGCTGGGGGGACGGACGGCAGCTCTTCCGAATATACCACCTTTGCTCCACCAATGACAAAATAAAGCTGGCTACGGGTTCAAGGTCATAAAGTATACTTTCATTTGAAACAAAGATAAAAAACGAACACATTGAATTTCACATAGTAATTCTTGTACAGATCACTTGGACGAGTAATGGCATGACATCAAGTTAGGATGCCACACCATTCGCACCAACAAAACATAATACAACACTCCAGTCCTATTGACACACGATCAAAACGTCGGCAGCTCAGTTGATGTCAGTACTTGGTACGGATCAGAGAACTAACGATTAACGAGTGCTTTGGTGAAAAGGCTATCAGGAACTAGTAAACAAATGCTTGTGTCTTATCCTTGGCATACGACGACCTGAGAAAATTAAAAACGAAGATCTTTAGCAACAGACTGGAAATGAGCCAATAGAGTTAGAGTTGAAGAGGAGGTCATGGAGATGTGATTGGCCATACACAGTGTAGAGAAGATGAAATCACTGCAAAGATGGTATTGGATTGGAACCCGCAAGGAAAGAGGAGGAAAGGATGTCCTACATAAACTGGAGAATAAACCAAAAGATCTCAGCCTGCCAACAACAACATCCCACGTTTGATTCCTGGGGAGTTATTCATTTCGCCACATTTTCCAGTTCAACCGATTGAAATGAAAAACGCAACAAACCATTCCGCTGGAACATTTCCAGGATGAACAGATCACCTCTTGTGGTACTTTACTTTTCCCGTTCCAAACGGTTGGAACAGAATGGCACTTTCCATTTGCAGAAATTTAACTTTCGCAACTTTTTTTCTTGTCTTTTTCGAACGTTGTCTATTTAATTTTGTATATGCGAGTGTATGTATGTAGCAAGAATTCCAATAAAGTCGACAAAACAAATTTAACTTTCATTTAAAACGAGTCATCCAGCGCAGATTCGGGTCATCTAGATATCATTCAAGAGTTACTCAAACCTATTAACACATCAAACTGCAGCTCTTTTACTAAGTAAAAACAACTGTTCCATTTGATGTGGAAAACTCACACAATTTCAAACTGGAAAATTTAGCTCAAACAAAAACGTCCCTGGCCCGACCGCTGTGTGACCTTCTCTCGCCCCACCATCCTTGGACTGAGAAGTTAAGCCACTGCTAGCCCGAGGTTTGTAAGTTCTTACAGTTAACGGAAGTGACGTGCCAACTGTATTCACAAGATCACTGTTGTAGTTTTTTGAGATTGTGGTGAAGTTTTAGGCAAAACTTTGAGAATGATTTCAGTATTTTGAAGATGGTGGCAAGTCGGCGGAGCAATTCTCCCTTTCGTAAGTACAGTCGTTGCCATTTGGAACAACAGTCTTTTGTCGTTTTCATAAAGAAGACAAAGTCTTGATGCGGAAATACAACTAATACCAACACTGACCCTAACCCTAACCCTAATCCAAACCAAAATGAATTCTAAAAGAAGAAACTAAATAGAAAAATGAAATCAAAAACTAAATATTAAAAAAAAATTACCGTGTTTCGAACCCGTGACCGCTAGCATTCTAGTCCTATACACTACCACTATGCCAGCAACTTGACTTAGTGCCGCTCACATTCTTTTTACTGTATATCTATTACAAATGGCATCGACTGTTGAAGACTGTTCCAAACGGCAATGACCGTTTAGGAAAGGGAAATTAGCGTCCGCGCGCCTCTTTCATTCCAAAACTGATTCCTTCCAAATGGTCAGACCAAGAATCCATTAAAGTTTAGGTAGTTGTACTGTAACACAATGGTCTTTCCAAATAATGAAATATAGAAATAATGGCTCCAAAAGTTTTCATTTTCAGCACAGAGAAGTGGTAGCAGACGGTAAGAGTTCAATGCGCTTTTTCAACGTCATTTCCATTTTCTGTACAGGTCTGTTGTGGAGTTACCGATGCAAAACGTACTGATAGACGGTAATTTAGGGTGCATTATATGTTTGCTCGTACCACGTGGACTACATGCAAGGATTTAACTTAACATGACGGGATTGTAAACAGTCAGCAATCGTAAAAAGATAAAGCGACTTTACTGATAAATTTGTGGCCCTCGGTGCGCACTTTGCTCCCCTTCCTGTGTCAGTGCTCCGTTTTCCGATTATTTAAAGCTAAAGCTACACCGATCAGAAGAAAGTCGAAACAGACGTTGGAGTCACCGAGGATGGAATCGGAAACCTGTAGCTCCGAAGGCCGGGCACTACGCCTGCTCCCAAAATCATCTAGCTATAACCAATTGCAGACCGAACTGAAAACATTTTAGGAGTCCTGACAATTAGTTACTGTTTCAGTTTTTCCTTTTGAGAAACCTTTTCTAACTTGAATGGCCATAAAGTTAAAGTTTGCAGAACTGAGTGAGCCTGGAAAGCAAGCTGTTTTTTATCGTTGGGGTAAAAAATATTTCTTTAGAGATCTAATTCGTGCAGTTCTAATGAATTTGAAGTTTCTCAACACTTTTTTTGTATCCCTTCTAATTGAATTCGCATTCACAGAAGTTCAAATCTAAAGCAATATTGTAGTCAGTAGAACTTTGCGATACACAAACAGTTTTAAATAGTATTCCCTAATTTTAAAATTGGACTCTCCTTCAAAACTAACGTTTAAATTGAAAAATACAAGGAGAACAGTTTTGATAATTTAAGTATTTTAGAATCTCGCAGTGGATCACTAGGTACATTTAGTTCATTACTAAAGAAGCTAGGATGGAAGAAAAATGGACTTAGACTAACATCACAATAAATTATTAGTGGGAACAAGAAAAGAAAAAGCATTCAAGAAACAACATCATTAGGTTAATAATGTTATAAGAGTTTATGGAAAGCAAGTTATGTGACTCGCCCTACTAGGTCACTGTCAAGGTTTGCATTTCATAATTTTTATACCATTATTTACCTGGTATTATTATATATTTAGTTCAATACTATTTTTGGTTCATTATTTCCCACCTTTCCAGCTGAATCAGATCTAATAATCGTTGCTTGCTTTACTCCTTTGAACTTTGACTTGGGGAATTTTAAGTCTGGTGAGGAAGAACAAAAGAGTACAACAAAATTAAGAAGGACGTAGTTTACAAAGTAGAAGTTCTTATATGTTAAAAAGATACATTGTACATGCACAACGTAAAGGCCTACAAAAGATAAAAAGTAGGAAAAATCTTCACATTTGCAAGCCAAAAACTAAGAAGCACGAAAATTTCAAAAAGACATATGAGAACAAACGTTTTTCTCGTAGATGAAATGATTACTCGAAGGCCAGATGAAGGCCTTAATTCTTACCCTGTACACACTAGTTATGTACAACGAGTTACACTAAGTCTTTCAATAAAGTAAATGTAAATTCAGAAACTCTGTCCCTTGCGTTTTGCCAGAATCCTCCCGTTTTGCGATAATTTCTGGACTCCCGTTTTTAGCCCTACTGTATGTCAATGTTCTGTTCTATGTTACTTTTCATTGACAAAAGAATAAAACGTTTTACCTAATTGCTTCAGTTGTCTTTTCAGTAAGTTTGCTTTTATCGTTTTCTTAGTAATGTTGTCTCTCTTGTTGTTCTCTTGACCTTTTGTTTCCCCTTTTGGCAACATGGTTTCGTATTTTTTTATGTACTGGTATACACCTGCAGTTCTTTTGGGTGTTGGCGGCATTTGCCTCAGTTTTATGCCAGTTAAATTGTGTCACTGGCGTGGCAAGCGCTCGATGCCATATATTCCACGTACACGTATATTTAGGCTTAAAATAAAGGAACCGGCATTTTATGAGGGAGTAAGAATCTCTCTACATAGTCATTACATGTATACACTCACTTTTCTTATCCAGTTTTACTTTGTGCTGTCTTTCAATGCCGTCCAATGCAGTATCAACGAGCAGCTTCTTGAAACGTTGATCCTATCAAGATAAATTCAACCAACAAAATCACTTACATCTACCTGACTGTACAGGGTATGTCTTAATCGCTGTACATTCCTTAAGTATTTTTCTTGTTTTGAAGTTGTTTTGAGCTGTCGTTAATCAAATCTTGAACCGTTAATGTAAATATCTACTTAAGTATCCTAATTTTCTTTTTCCTCGACAAATTTATTTTAATGTGGTAGTGGTCGACACGAAAGCTTTGAACAAACACACAAGTTGTAAAGTGTGTTCGATTAATACTGCAGCTCAATACAAACTCCAGAACTAAAATAAGACACACACATAACACATACAGCTGCCTCGCCACTATTTATAAATACCCTATCTACAACTAATGTATCAATTCTTGTAAAGATGAAACCAAAAGTGGCAAATAAAATTTGTATTGTATTGTACATACATAGATCTAAAATACATACTAAATAAGAGTATGAATTAAAGATTCTGTCTGGAATTTTCATCTTTGCTTTGGGATATATATAGGTACATGTAATAGGAACGTTTCCATATAAGTTCTTCTTTGAAATTTGTAGGCTGCTTAGTGTTTGGCCTACAAATCTAAGTTTTTCCCCCTTTTTCGTCATTTTTAGGCTCTTAATTCGCACCCGTAAAGTACAATTAAAGGATATTTCAGGCGACTACAAAACTATTCATGAACGCTTATGCATATAATTATTTTCAAGAAGCTTATTGTTTATCAGACATTCTAAAAAAAGATTGGCAACTTGAACCTGTGAAGATAAACCGCAAGCCCATCAGCTAGTGTGGTTTGTGGTCAGGATGTCGTCCTTGATTGGTTTAGAAACGTACGAACTCCAAATTAGTTCGATGTGTTTTCAGTTCTTGTAATAGCGCTGTTACTATATTTTTCAAATTATAAATTAAACCAATAACAATTAAAACTATTATTTTGAACGAGTGCAGCAATTGATCATGGTACCCCTAGCAATAGATAAGTACAACAATAGACAAACGAACCAACCTGTAATCCTTTCTTGTATGTATCTGGGTGGAACACTGCATCATACACAACACATTTCTTCCCAGCTACAACAGATTTTGAGACAAGTTATATATAAAGATTTAATCCTAGAAGTTACTAGCATAAGTGAAATGCTGCCGAGAATCATCTTGGTGGAAACTTGTTCCACAAAATCAACACACTTAGAGTAATATATAAAAGAATATATTTAATTATTGAGTTAATACTGTAAATGCTTTGCAAAGTAGTGCACTGTACAGATGGTATTGTAGTTGATGCCATAAAATTTTAGGTTTTCCATTGTTATCAAGTCAAATTATGAGCTGCTATTTTCTCAATGTACTTTATTTTTTAAAAATTAGCTTAAGAATGAATTTGGAATTGATGATTGATCAATTCCTAAAGTTATATTCTCACAAGCAATTAACATATTTTAAGAAGAAAATAGATGTTACATGATAAAGTTGGTGGTGAAATGGTTAAATCACTTTCCAAGATCCTACAATAAAGTTAAATTTATACTTTACAAAGCAAAGCAATGTTATTACTAATTTCTTACCATTATCCAAGTCATCTCTGGCATGCGACAGGCTATAAGGTATGTGCCACTGCTGGCCCACTCGTCTGTTGAACAGTAAAATACATATATTATTATAGTTTAACTCATGACACAATTTAGGTTCCTGACAGACTTGGCTTAAAACACATCCATGCAGAGATTGCACAGTATTTATTTCTCTACACACATCAACAAAGATGAACCAGAACATAAAGTCAACATCGATGATGTACTGATTTTGGACTGACATTCAAACTGATTCACTGGGAGTACAGGACACAATCTTACTGTAGGTCGTAGCCCACAGATCACAGCTTGGGGTGTTACAACCTTCCAGCGATCTGGACCAGACAGATCAGGTGAGGTCCCAAGTCATGTGACCTGTTCAAACACTGTGAACAAGACTCTAGCTGAGCTGAAAGCTCAGAATTTTTCTGTCTTTTAGTGCAGACTGTGTCAAAAATTTAAAAACCAATTGATACAAAAAAACAACTCACAATTACAAACTATGCAAAAACTTACTGTATATAT
>JAOEJI010760699.1:0-14283 GCA_025448255.1 Umimayanthus chanpuru
TTATTTTTACGGCTCGACTTATTTTTTGGCACGACTTATTTTTCGGCACGACTTATTTTTCGGCACGACTTATTTTTAAGGCACGATTTATTTTTACGGCACGATTTATTTTTACGGCACGACTTATTTTTACGGCACGACATATTTTTACGGCACCACGTATTTCTTCGGCACGGCGTATTTTTACTGCACGACTTATTTTTGGCGCCTTTTTATGATATCCGCTGCAAGGTGATCGCGGGCTCAGTCACATGTCAAAGATGGCGATCGACATAGAGAAGGTATGTCTTATCTTCACTGAATATTTTCGTTTGTATCATTAATCAGATGGTTAATCAAAAGGCAATAAATTATTTCATTGTAAGAAAGTCCCATATGAAAATATCCTTCGATCAAATTATCCCTGGTCGCCGCCATGTTAACTCAGCAGAGCCGTCGGTTCTTAGGAACAGCGGTTACTTCTAAAATCAAAGACACAAGAGGGGTGGGGTGGGGTGGGGTGGGGAGTAACAAAGTCGTTCCGTAAAAATAAGTCGTGCCGAAAAATAAGTCGTGCCGTAAAAATAAGTCGTGCCGTAAAAAAATAAAGTCGTGCCTTAAAAAAATTGTTCGCGGAGGTTCAAAAAATATAGATGTTCCTAGGTGGCACTTAAGGGGCTCCGTAGATCAGCCATCAAGCTTGCAGTAGAAGTTTGCCGGGATATTTGTTTGTCGCTGTTCTGATTTTATACATGCAAGGTTCTTCAGTTAAAAGAGGTTATCATATTTCGAAAGGTATTAATATAAACGAGAAAACACTTCACTCACAGCGTGAAATTATGCATGATGGCGTAATACACCAAAACACCTCCACTTTAGTAGCCAGGCTCCAATTGATGACGCGTAACGTGCCATATATAAAACTAATAGCCTCGCTTCCATCAAAGTTCTTGTAGTTCAGTCGGTTAGAGCGTCCGCCTGGTGTTCGGAAGGTCGTGAGTTCAAACCTCCACTGGAGACTCAGATTTTTTTCAGAGTTTATTTATGAAATGCATGCGCACCAGACCTCGACGACAACAAAAATAAAAAGACCGGAGTCGAAACCTCAGCTCGGCCCCCTTTCGGGCCGAGTAATAAGAGGCAGGTCCGAAACCTTAACTCGGCGCCTTCGGGCCGAGTAATAATTTTACTTCAAATGTTTTTACACTGCTCCGTACGCGTGGGAGAGCTATTTTATATCGACGGAATAGATTTTACCGTGCCGGATAAATGGAGGTTTTATTATTATTTATGTTACATATTAACATGATTCATATCTGTGGCATGTTACCACAGCAACTAAGCAAAAGATATGCAATTTTGTGATTTGTATAGAACTTTCATTTCTTTTAGGAATGCGGTCGACACGGGATGTGGAAAAAATCAGTACGGCTCTACAAGTACTCTGACAACGAAAAATTCCAATGGTCCTTGAACAATAATAGTAACATCAACTGACACTTTTTTACAATATGCTATAATTGTATGTTTCTTTACGGATGGTCAGTTTCAGTTATTCAGGTTTTTATCCAATGGGATCTTTCGTTCTCAGAGTAGAGGGCGACTCGAAAAAATCAGGGCTCAAGAAATACGGTCCCAAAAGAGACGGGAGAAAGCTTACCGGAATGTGAGAATTTCAATTCACTTCCTAGTGCATTTTTGCCCGCAAAAATATAATTGTATTGCTATTTGCTATTGAAGGATATAAAACATGGCATCAAATTTAATATATGACTTGCACCGGACATACTGAAAAGTAAAGAAGGTTGATTGATTGTCGCGGAAAGGAGGGTATTTATTTAGGGCTTAGAAAACTCATTTGCTAGAAAATTTTGTTTACATAAGTCCAAGTGATTCAACTTATGCAAACCAACAACAAGACTTAATCTTGTTTTAGTTTGTTGGGAGTGTAAAAGGTCGATATATTAAGATCAGGGTACTGAGCTGTAGAGATAATTTTTTTTCGGTCAGTTCGATATAACTGTGATAGCGTCCATTCCTTCGATCCCACGTTAAAGGATTTTAAGAGAAGAGCACAGGTTTTGAAGTTAAGTTTTTCACTGGTCCGACCAGCACAGTCTGCTGTTTTTCCATACTTGAACATGACGGAATGTTTGTCTGTTTAAATGACGACTAAACTTGGAGTTTGCGCTTGACGGCCGTCCAAGAATAATAAAGAATGTGATTCCGTTACTGGCAAAACGGTCCCATTAAAAAAAGCTGCTGCAAGGAAAATATTTCTTGTTGTTTTAAAGCAGTTTTGTTTTGTTAAGCCTGCGTAGAAAGCGGAAAATCGGAGTCGCCCTTCCGAATTGATAAATAGAGCAAATATTAAATAAAAACCTCATTTGTTCTTGTTTGAGGTAAGCAAGATTATAATTTTAGTCATAGTTTTTCGCTTCATAAATGCGTCTACTCGGCGAGTCATTACAGTCTCACAAATACCAGGCTGTTCTGTGATTAGAACTCGTCAGATGTGAAGAGGCAGATCACAACTTGTACAATAGAATTACTAAGTCCGCTGTCAACTAGTCACTATAGAGTTTCCGCTCGCTTATAATTGGAGGAAATTAAGGCAGAGAAAACACATTTGTCAGAGCTAACAAGTTGAGTATTTGCATCGAGAAATTAATATCAAACGAGTGGCTTTGCGTGTGCGAAAAGCCGCCAGATCTGAAAGTTTCGAAAGACTAGCGTGGCACCAGAACTCGGTGTTTATTGATGATCAAAAACACCAAGAAAGAGAGTCAACACAATGCGATTAGAAGAGGCATTGATTTGTTAAATCTCGAAACTGAAGTAATCTGCGTGAACAAGTTGTAAATGGTGCGTTAGAGGAAAGATATCTTGAGATACGTGAAGCTTCCCACTTCACGTGACCAACAAACTGCTCCACCTGGCCAAACTAGGCGTCAACATAATCGGTTTTTCAAGCTTGTTCAGTCTGTAAAAACTGTCTCTAAAGAGGCTCTAAACATCGCGTGTGGCTTTTCTTCTCGCAAGATGCTTATGAACACAAGTGGCAACAGTACTGTAAACACATCTGATGGATTAGGAAATATTTGTCACTTCGCGACAGACTCAGAGACGAGTAAGGGGCTCAAAACTACAGCTTATGTGATCGCACTACTCGTCTCTCTGGTGGGGAACAGTCTTGTGATGGCTGTGGTGTTGAAAAACCGCCAAATGCGAACAGTAACTAACTGTTTGATAGTAAATATGGCCGCCAGTGATTTGCTGGTAACGCTGTTCAACATGCCACAGACGATATACTTCATAGTCACTGCTCCTGACTCTTCGTGGCCGGGTGGCGAGTGGGGATCATTCTCATGCAAGTTTCTGCCTTTCATCCAGTCTGTGTCAATCGCCAGCTCGGTGTTAAGTCTGACGGTTATTGCTATCGATCGATTCCTTGCAATCGTTTTCCCATTCAAGAGGTACATGACATTCTTAGGCGCTACTCTCTCCATGGCAACCCTTTGGTTTATTGCCGTGGTGACAAGTGCACCACTTCTCTACGCAATGAGGATAAAGGAACAACCACACCAAGGCGTTTTCTGCGGGGAGAATTGGGGATCCGCTTTTGACCAAAATGAATCACCTAAAAGATATACCGTTGTGCTTTTCATTGCATTGTACGTAGTTCCACTTGTCGCTATGTTGTTTCTGTACGGGATTCTCATCTGGAGACTATGGATCCGTAAAGTGCCAGGCAACTGCAACCTTGAGAACCAAGAGCGAGCAGACAGAAGCAAGAAAAAGGTCTTAACGATGCTGATGACTGTGGTCTTCGCCTTCGCTGTTTGCTGGCTGCCTGTCTACATCACACAGTTTCTTACCTATTTCAAACCAGGTGTCTGTCTATCCCCACAGCTCTACTTTGTTGGCTATTTCTTTGGGCACCTCAACAGTGCAATCAATCCTTGTATCTATGCAATATTCAATGAGAAATTTCGCAGAGGATTTGTTGATGTCCTGAAGCCCGTTGTGTTCTGTGGAAGGGGAGTAAAAGTTCACCCCACATCGGGTGGGATTGGGGCGGATGTCACATACATTGATGAAGCACGTCCCCCGGGACGGGCGAGTGGAAAATCCAGTTGCCCTGCGCCAAGCGTACACCCCGCTTTAAGGAGATCCTATGAATTATAACTTTGTAACCTGCCTTCAAAGGATCCTATGAATTCTAGCTTTGAATCCCACCTTCAGGAGATCATATACAAGGCCGTAGCCAGCTATGAGGCAGAGGCAAATGCCTCCCCCAAATTTTGAACCGGAAGTAAATCATTTTTGTACATTTTTAAATTACAATTGAAAACAACAATGGTTAAAAGTTACTCCGCTTTTTTCTTCCTTATTAGTGTCACCCAGATTTGTGTTTGTTTGAATTCTCTTCTATTTGTTGAACCCAAAATTCCGATAGAAAATACCTTCAAAACAGGCGTTTCCGGGAACCCGATTTTCAAAATGTTGGAAATTTCTCTTTCTGCCTCCTCTAAATTTCAAGTCTGGCTACGGCCCAGCTATGAACTCTAACTTTGTAGCCTGCCTTCAGGGGATCCAATGAACTGTAGCTGTGTAGTCCCCCTTCAGGGGATCCAGTAAACTATAGATGTGTAGCCAATTTATAGAGGATCCTATGAACTACAGCACTGTAGCCCGCTTTCAGGGGATCCTATCAGCTTTAGCTAAGTATTCCGCCTTCAGGGGATCCTATGAACTATAGCTGTGTAGCCCTTCTTCAGGTAATTCTATGAACTATAGCTGTGTAACCTGCCTCCAGGGGATCCTATGAATTAAAGCTGTGTAACCCGCCTTCAGGAGATGCTATGAACTGTAGCTGTGTAGTCCGCCTTCATGGAATCCTGTGAACTATAGCTGTATAGCCCACCCTCTGGAGATCCTATGAACTATAGCTGTGTAGCTATGTAGCCCGCCTTCAGGGGATGCTATGGACCATAGCTGTGTAGCCCGCCCTCAGGCTATCCTTTAAACTGTAACTGTGTAACCCACCTTGGGGGATCCTATGTCCTATAGCTGTACAGCCCGCCTTTATGAAACCCTAACTAGGAACTATGAAGTATAACCCTGCGCCTCGTCTTCAGGGGATCTTATGAACTTCAACTGTGGCCGACAAATGTAACCCAATTTAAGTACTTTATTTCAGTTGCACTAACAACATATTGAATTGATTACATAAAAGGCACAACAACGGAGGACGCAACGTTCATGGTAAAACCTTGCATAGGTCCTCTCCCAATCCCATGCAATCCTTCACATTAATGTCCTTATTCATGGTAAATACCCCCTCCCCAAAACTTCCTTTGCCTACTTATCCAAGTTTAGGACTGCTGTTGTCCTAACGCCAAATACAATAGTTACAACCATACTAAATAGAACTTCAAAGAAAACACAAAAACGACCATAAAGGTCTAGTGAATATGAAAAAAAAAAGTTGTTACTATGAATAAAAGCACTGAAAGTAAAAATTTAAGAATTAAAAGCTGGAAGTGAACTGCAGGGAAATAAAATCCTGGCTCAGCGGCCTCCAGGTTGAGTGTGCTCAGCTGCTGGGTGGTGGTCCTTTCTATTCTTAAATATGTTTTGCTGGGGCCAGGCGGCCAGGGCGGTGCGATAAATGGCCAGCTGCACCCATATCAACGGACTGACTTTACCATAAACTAAAAGATTTTACTACCACAGACTTGCGGGTTTATGCGAAGTTTGAAAATCGACAGCAAGATTCTGATAATTTTCTTTTCTTTACAAAGCGAAAAAATATCTGGGATGTCTAAAAAATTTCATAAAACCGTAGGTGAGAAATTCAATTGTTGCTGCACAGCTCTCCCATCAAAAACTTTGACATTAAAAGATAATTCCGAGTCAGTCAGAATGCGATACTTTCAAACTATATTTGGAAAGGACTTCAATGCAAAAAAAAAAGCAACAGCGATACCCCTTAAAAGATTGGGAAGGGAGGGATGGGTGGTAAAAGGGATGCGGATTTTGCTTAAAAATTCGTACGGACTACGGATGTAAACGATACTTTATGCCCATGGGTTCGCGGATCCTATTTAGTGTAGCGGATTTGAATTACGCCGATTTTTGACCGGATTTCGTATTAAAAATGTAGCGGATCGGAGGTTTTACATTCACATTGTGGATTGGGATTTAATCAATACAGACAATAGTATTTTGCGGATCACAAATTTGGCTGTTCTCTTTCACTCCTCTCTCCTTAAGAAACAATGCTATAAAATTAACAACGAAGTATACTTACCAACGTATTTGAAGTGATTCACTTCATCCTGCTAACTGTTGACTTCGTACCTTGACAATTATTGTCTTCTTTTCGTGTTTCACTGTAGTTATCAACAAAACGTTTACAAATAGTTGCTCGTAGGTGCTCGTCGTGCAAGATTACATTTTTGTTGCATGGTAAACTCAAGTTGAAAGTGCATAACTTTTTATTTGAGTTTTGTATAAAAAAAAATAAGTTGATTTAGTTTTCACGGAGTATTAACCTTAAATGTGTGTTTTGATGTAAAGAAAATTTCGGATTTTACCGCAGTTTGATCTAAAACGATAAAACTATAATTCAAAATTATAAAAAAAATATTAAATGTAAACTGATGTCTTGTTCTCTTCAAGTTTATCTGTCTGAGACAAAAAATAGTACTACACCTTTCGAATTTTTTGGTCCAAATGTGAAAGAGAATTTTCAGTTGGCAAATTTGTTTGTTTGCAGCCATTGTTACGTCAAAGCGCGCGAGCTCTCGGTCAGTGATTGGCCGCTTTCAATAAATGGATCGCGCGGCAGATTGGCTATTACTTCTAACGAGATGTTTGATTAGCAGTCGCGATTCTGTAACGCTTGTAAAACCGGTTCTTACCAGTTGTATTGTAGAACTACAAACATTCTAGTTATCCTGCTGATCAGTTCTGATTTGCCTTTTCCAACACCATCAGTTGTAGACGCGCGCATTGTATAGAACGGCTGAACCACGACCCGTTCGAGTATTGTTATCCGATAAAATTATCAAGAGAAAACCCTCGGAGATTCAACAAAATTCAAAAAGTAGTGAGTCAGCACACTTGGTATTTGTTTTAAAATGTTTTAAAATGTACCTCTTAATAATTTAAACGAGTTTGTGCTTGTCGAAATTTTGGTTCTTGGTGCACCAGAAGCCATCGGGTTTAATTTTCTGTTTGTAGACTGAATCACTCCAGGAGGCCTATACTCTTCTGGGCTGACGCAGAACTCAAAACTCCTTGGTATGCAAGCGTTGATCCATCGTTTTATCTTAGCCGTTAAATTGTTCAATACAATACATTTTGGGTCGCGTTCCATTTGTTTGTTCTGGTCGGCTGAAAAAAGAAACGGCAATTGTGGCTAGATAATTGGAAAGGTCCAAGGCGCGCGGGTACATTTTTCACGTCACAACTCTCCAAATTCCCGTGCTTTGGCCGACCAGAGCACGAGAACTGAGCGGCTCTGATCCATGAGCAGGACCATTCTGGCCAGAACCAGTTCTGAGAACTCGTGTGTTCCAGTTAAGAGCTGACTGGTCGGACCGGCCAGACCGGACAAATGGAAAGCGACCTTGGTTTTCAGTTGCTACTCACCTTTTTCGGTTTTCGTCTCTTAATGCTAGTGTAATAGGAAAAGGCTTAGTTTGTTAAAGACGCAGTGAATGGCTGATAATTGAAAGATAAAAGAAATTGTTAGCAAACTTTACAAAGTTCATACCAACGCGCAAACGTCGCTGCCGCTCCAGTGCCTTCATGCAATCCCGCTTGCACAAAGTCGTCACGATACTAATGACTGATTTTTGTCAATTTGACATCCAAACAGAGGTCATAGTCGCATACTCAACGATACTGAGTAAGACTTTTTATGAAAAAAACTACAGCAAAGGCGAAATGACTAATCAAAACTGAACACATTTATTTTGAGGGTAGTCAACAAACTTTGTTACGAGTGAACAGCTGCGCGAATTGGTGTTGGAACTCGGTTGAAATGTAATCCTCCGTACTGCTGGAAAGTTATAGAGTGCCCTTTTTTTACGAACTTTTCTTTGAGTCAAAGCGTCATGCAAAACGGCGCTTCTGTTTCGACAGCATCAGTACACGCTTTTTCTGGAATTTCGAGGCCGCATGACAGTAGATGTCGCGACCAAATTTGAAATGCCCATAACGAAGACAAAAAACATTTTTTGAATGAAACAAAATACATTTTTGTTCTACTTTAGTAAAGCCATTTGTATAAGAGAAATATAAATTTCACACGAAAGTGGGTGGTCGGATTTTAGAGAGATGGGCTCTTAATATTTTCAGGGCAAGTAAAGTAAGTCACCGACCCCTGAAACCATATTTATTTTGACTATTTCATGAACAAGGTGAACATTACTCTTTTAGGACGGCTGGGCAATTGACCATCGTAAAACATAATAACAGTAATGATTACTTTGAGTGCGCTAAAACCCGCGGATAAGTAATTATAAAAAAATTATATTCTTTGAGGGTTTGGATTTTTTTTGTATGTTTATATTTTTGTTCCTTACATGTACACTAAGTAGATCGATATATAAGATAGGTGTATAAATTATGTAAAGAGTAGAGTATAGAAACTAATGTGATATAAGGTATAATGAAATATCGATGAAAATAGATATAAAATTATGTTTGTATAAATGTATGAGTATGTGTGTGTACATGTCTCAATAAATTTACAACGAAATTCAGCGAGTAAAAATTAATAGGGCAACTAATTTTCGCAATTCTTGTATTTGGAAAATAAGGTGCACAAGAATTGTAGCCTTAAAGTCTGGTTTTAAATTTCGGAAAAATTTCAGACGATTGGCAATTTCGATGTTTCCCGAATCATCGATTGTGTGAAACTTTCTTGACGCGATCTCGACCATCGCAAAGACCGGAAAAACAGCAAGCATTTCTATTTTTTACGGTCGGTCTCAAGCGATCAGGGACATCCACAACTTGGTGGGTTTCAGTTTTTCCCATACTAGGGACCGTCTCGAAACAACATAAAGGTCGATCGCCTAGGGCTTTCCCGACATATGGAAAACCAGGTTTTATTTTGGCCAGACAAACTCGCAGCTCGGTGCAGGGTTGTGAAAAATTGTGTTCTGCCTGCGCTTGATTCTGCACGGCCGCCCGGACTCTCGACCCCAGAGCTCTTCTCTTCTGCGCATGTCTGACTTCTCGGTCCTTCGTATTTTTAAACCTGCTGACGCGGTGAAACGTGGGCTCTGGGGTCGAGAATGGAGGTTCAATGCAAACGGGCCCAACACTGTTGCGCTATGCTTCCGCCGGTAACAGAACAATGGAAATGTTGGGACTTGTTGCGCCAAAATTTTGACCCGTTTCAAACTATAAGCAACAAGTGCCAACATTGTTGTGGTTCCATGCAATCGGACGCAACATGTTGGGTCCAACAATATTGCGTGTTGTTAGCAAACAATGTTGCTTCCGTTTGCATGGCCATGGACCTTACTGGTTACCCCTTCATTTATTCTTAATTATCCACGACCAGCTCCAATGGGTTCGGTGTCAGGGACAATATCCTTTTTAGGGGTATCGCTCAGAAGGTATCATTTGAAATATTTATACAGCACTTCAACTTACCACATTTGAACCACTCCATAGGTTTAGTTCGCGAGCAGCAACATATTTCAGAGGGGCTTCCTGTGATCATGCCCGCGCCAGCCAGGATCCTTTGAGAGCGGGCGGGCATTGACACTGAATAGCCTCGATTTCGTGGCGGTCACATGACAGACCTGAAAAAAGCAATCGGTGGGCATGGGACAACTGAAAACTCTGGTCTTGATAGTAATCCTTTTTAGCCTTTTTTAAAATACAAGTATCAGTTAAGAAAAGACAAAAAGCGGTATTAGTGTTTTTAAAATTCGAAGCGCGGTGTCGTCGTAAAGTGGGAGCATCGACAACTGAAAACTCTGGTCAGGTTTGAGTTCAGTTGAAGTTAATAATCCATAACTTTAGATACGATTCTTTCAATTAAAAGAATAAATCTAAAGCCGATTTAAAATGCGGCTATGGAGATCGTTTGGGTACTACTTCAGACTACGAGAGAACCAAATTTGAGTTCTGTTTTTGAGCCACTGATTCAGTCATTGGGAACGGGCTAGCTATAAGCAAAGGAAATCGTTCTGTTTTCTGACTTCTGAAAGTCAAAGTGATTGCGTGCGAACGATTTTCAATAATGCTCCCAGATGTCTTTATTTGACGTTATTTAAAAATTGAATCGTTGGTTGGATGAAAGAAAAAATATCTATAGTGAGAAAAAAGGAAAAATAATCGCCGGCGGAAAAAGAAAGTGGTCCAAACTGATTTCGAACCGACACTGGAATAGGTTTGGAAAACTAGAATCATGCCACGGTGCCACGACCTCATATACAAGATGTTACGTGAAACTTACTATATAAAACATTTACTTGCTTGTAGTCAACATGCATTCCGAGATTAAAGAGTAAGGGTTGAAGAGGCTGTACTAATATTTAAAACTATCAGGTAAATGGCTCGATCACCTGGCAACAATTTATTGCCTTGTAACCGGACCTAAATATGTTCTTTAACACTTCATCATCATTGGTAACTTCTAGTTTATTGCCGAACGGCCAAATATTCCATCGGCATATTCAATTGCCGCTAATTGCTATCTTAATTGGTATTGAAGACAAGCCTGCAGCGCAGGTCAAGCCATCAAACCGGCTGTGTATTTACAATAAGACTAAGAGTGGTTAATGATTGCGCACAGATTGTTGGAGTTTTGTTGACTTGTACTTCAACTTTTTAATAGACTGCTGTGAGCTATAGTTTTGTAAATCCGTGGAGGCTGCTGATTACAAGTTTAGCCTAACTTAGTAACAAATACTGACGCCATTCACACTTTTGGTAGTCTCACTTCGATGAACTTCTTTCCAGTTTGGTCACTATTTGGGTAAAAGTTTTTTCTCTTCTGCTTTGTGCTGCCCGCCTCTCTTCTCATGTACCGAAGCGTGTTGGCAGAAAGAGCTGGCAGCCGCAGAACAGATTCTCCCGGCTCGTGGTGCTCTTGATGTGACTTCGGAGCCGTCATTATTTCCGCTAGAGAAGGCGCAATAAGCCTTCTTGCTGAAACTTCCAACTCTGGGAACTCACGTAACTGTTTTTCAACTATTGCACTTCGCTGTCTTGAAAGAGAACATTGGGCACATGGGCCCACCACATCACAATACGAGTTGCCAAATGCACAGAGTCTGACGTTGAATGTGTTCGCCTGACTCCAGTAGTCTTCAAGCTTCCCTCGATCATTTAGGAATCCGCCACAATCACTGCAACGAGGAAGGCGATAAAACTTTCCCGTTATACTTTTCGAATGTGCTTTTATTGAGCTAAAGTTAATGTTTTTGTTTATTTTGTGTCGCGCACTTTGCTTGTGCCAATGCTGCATTCCGCCGGATATTTTGTCAGCTAAACCGTGGAAGCGAAACCTTTCGCTTGATTTGACTTGTGATGTATTCTGGTTCCACTGTGTTTTGTCGTTTGTCAACTTTATAGTCATTAACAGTTTGTCCCGCTCTGTTAACGGGGGAAGAGTAAACCCACGTTGAGGCATGGGGTGTTTTGAAGTTGCCGCGAACAAGCCTCAAGGAGCCCTTTATAAGGCCAAATGAGAAATATCGAGTGAACAAAAGTTACATGCCTCCACGCATTTCTTGTCCTTCTTGAATGGAATTGGCTGTCAGGTTAACGAAGTCATTTGTTTCACACACTTTGGAAACTATCCCGGCACCTCGTTAGCAGTTTGGTATACATGTAATCGCTATTTTCTCAACCAATTTGTCATGACCCTTGTCCAAACACAGAACACGACCTATCGATGGGAACAGACCAGACGTTTTTGACAACAAATCTTTGCTTGGAAACGGACGGATTTAACAAGCGTGACGGACATTTGGAAATTAAATTCAACTTTACAAAGCCCTTTATGACCCCTTGACAAAACAAAGGCTGGTGTCGTAACCACTGAAATTTGGAATTTGATGGGCTTTTGTTTGACACACGGCAAAGTATTTTAAAGGAGGCCTTTGAAACTAATTGAGTACCTAAAGATTATGCAGGAGGGAAAGCCATACTTGTTTTTAACTTTATAGATTTATTATTTGTTTCAGTCCAATATGAAAAAAAAGCACAAACACTGAAATAGGAGGTAAGTGGTAACCGATCGCATTGGGATAAACATGACTTTCGAATCCAATTCGTTAAGGGCCCTATTTTTTTAAGAAATGAAAATCCAATTTAAATGATGAACATCCAAAAAGTAATATTATACTATCGTCTTATGAGGGGGCAATCGGTAAGGTTGCGTGATTCACTGTATATTTTTTTGTTTTCTTTTATTTACTAGTTTATCAGGACTACTATGAAAGTCCCTTACTTCATTTTACTACGTATGTCTCCAAGAGATCAACTTATAACACTCCGAGTTAGAATGCCAGATATTTCTTTCGTATGTAATTTACACAGTCAGTGCTCTTTTACTTTACACTTTTTTCACGTTTTCCAATTTTACTTTAAGATCATTTTAACCTTTTTTAGTATAGGGGCTAATTCTCACTTGGGACGTAAGTTCTGTTCCTTTCCCCTGTCACGCCCAGTCCCGGCACCCAGTCTATTTTGATTACTCACTTTTCCTTTGTAATTCAGTTATGTGACGAATCAAATAAACTAAACTAAATTAAACTAATCCCAAGGACATGACAATGCTGTGGTTATTTTGGTTTATTATATTTGTGCATAACAGAATGAAGGGTTGAACTTCAAAAGCACAAAAAGATGACGGCGATTTTGTTAATCCGAAAGTTTATTTTGTTAGTTCATTTATTAATTAATATTTATTAATATTAGTTAAATGGTTTCGATCCCACAAAGGGATATTACCATATAATCATCATATACAATAACATAAGAGTAACAATAACAGCCATAATAATAAGTACATATTCAAATAAGAAGCATAGTATTGTGAATTTACAATATTTAAATAACTGACTCCTCAATGGTATAGAATAAATTTAAAATATCATAACAATATCTAGCACAATTTTTAATGATCAAAGTATCAGTCATATTTATAAGATACTGAAACAAACCTTTTGTGTTCAACGACTGAAGATCACTATTTTGTTTGAAAATATCTTTCATAAAACCTTCCCTGAGAACATTTCATGAAATAATGAAATTCATCACCAATTTCACTATTGTCACAAAAATTACATTTTCTCTCTGGTCTCTGTATTTCTTTGTATCTTCCAGTTTCACATCAGTCACATGGCAACCTGTGAGCTGAAGTTCGTATTTTAGTAACTGCGGTGACAGGGCGGAAAAACGGCGCGCATGCGCAGTGAGCACCCGATTTTGATCTTTTCCAAAATGGCAGCCTGGGAGAGTGAAAAAAATGCCATTCTTTAACAACCTGTCTTAGCGCCGAAATGGTTTTGATGCAGCCTAGAAATCTACAGAGCACTAAAACAATTTCACAGTTTGTGTAGATTTAAGCAAATGACCATATTGTTGTACAGGAAACTGAAATCATTATGGTTAATAAAGTGGTACAGACAAGCATTTCTGCAATACAGAAGGTTTTGAGCTCAAGCAGATATTTGCTCCATTTAAGGTCACTTTCAGTTCTTTAAGCTCCAGATTCCAGCAGATGACTGATTATGCTGCGTATGATAATATATCAAAGGCGACTTTTACAAATTTGAGGCGACTTTTTTCACCGACTGTTTGAAGTTGGATGAGCGCAACTTCCGCCTAGCCAATGTTTACTCAGTATCCACAGCAAGAAATCATTTAGTTTGTAATTTTTGTGAGCTTTATAACTATAATATGAGCCTCCAGAAACTTGGTTACCTCACCCCAGCTAGGCGGGAAAATAGTTACCCCCGTGAGAAAATAGTTACAAAACCTCACCCCACCTTGGTGGGTTACCCGCCCCAGCTGAACGGGTAACCCGCCTCAGTGGGGTACCCCACCTCTCCTGTAAACGTAATCATAATAAAAAGAGACTTTAAATGAACTGGTGGGTTACCCCACTTCGCCGGGTTACCTCAGGGGTCCCCCTCCTCCATGTAAACAGGTCCCAAGAAGAGAGCTTGTGAGATGAGTTTGTCACAAAACACACAACTCTGGTTTTAACCTGATTTTTCATTGGCAACTTATACCTGGAAAACTCCTCTCAGGAAA